>JAOWBN010178978.1:0-17377 GCA_028565015.1 Pinguicula moranensis
ATCCTTATCCGTTATCTTAGCGGTAACGGTAACGGATGAGGCCATTCCGTTACCAGTATTACCGTTGTCCACCCCTAATTGTTACCAATATCTTGTTCTCGCCTTAGAGCCCTTCCACACGTAACATTCCTTCACTTGATCAGTTGTTCAGTTTTGTAAAAATCGATCCTTTACATATACAACACATACCGCCAGAGCTACCATTTGCGTCACAACTCAAAAAATCGAAGTCAGGAAATGGCCATAGTTGGCTACATTGCCGCTTACTCATACTTCTCAATTTTGTTTCTTGTATACACAAGAAATCTACTTTATGGCTTCTAACCAAATCTCCAATCTCACTTTTATTCCCTGGTGTACTGATACCTCGGATATTATATGAAACTATACGCATTAAAATATCTGGATGGGGAGGTGTATGTGGGAGCCGGCTGACTTGCTGAGGCCAATTGCTTCTCGTCCCTTTGTTGCAATTAGGTCCTCCATGGGGTGTTTGGAGTGATCACAAGGCCAATAGATGGATCAAGAATGGCCTCTGCCCTAGACTAATTTCCAGTCAGATGGATTGGAGTATGCACTGCTCGATTTTCGTGAATTCAGCGAGAGTGCTCTCTCAACATTTCCGCAGATGCCTTCACCGGATTATTCAAGTAAATATCTTCTTTTAATTTCTCAGATAATGAATTCAGAGTTAGATTTAGTAGCGGCATGATCCCAAACGGATCAGAGTTTTGAGAGGAGGTAGGGTCTTGATCAACCTTATTAACCAATTCTGAATCCTGCCTCATGTCCATTCGGTTCTCAGTGTCAACTTGGAGCGGCGCAAGCCTTATTCCCAGAGTGTTATGTTGACTGGCTAAAAGGGTGGCAAAACTCCGTGGCCAACCCACGTCAATTTGAGGCCCAACCGATCCTATTATTTTAGTCCTCTCCGCAATATTCACATTTGACAACTGGCCGCTCAAAATTAGGACTTTTGATTTTTGAATCCACATTTATTGGGGCAAAAAGTGCTGAGTTCTCGTGTCAGGTATCCCAGCAGTGGTCAAATTACTTGTTATTGTGAATGTTTCTAGCGTAAGATCTCTTGACAGGCCAGGATTTGCTTCTTTCGTGATTGCTTTGGCTAGCCCGCACACATGGCATGATACTACCCTATCAAATTCTCGTACGGTCAAAGATACTTTCCTCCAACAAACTTAACCGCCACCTAGATCGCTCGGCCAATAAGAAAATCTGTTCATTCTACTTGTATTGTTCTCCCTGCAATTCATCTATGGGTGCAGTTTCCTTCCCTTCGTCATGATTGCCTGCTTTCACCATCATCTCATGCTTTCGTCTTATTAGCTCTGACCATTCATCAGAAAGTTCATGAACTCTCCTGTCTATCTTCGCCCGGGGTGGGATTTGTGTATACCTCCTGCATTTGAGCTCTCCTCCATCACTTGTACTGTGATTTATTTTTGCTTCTGTCACTATTTCCATGGTTAGGTTTGTCCGGTTGTTTTCATAGGTAAGGATCTGTATCCTCCCATATTGCATTTTGGTTTGGTCGGCTATTTTGTCATCAATTTTTACCAGAACTCCCATACGTCCTCTAATCTCAGCGAAGAAGTTTAGGTACCAACAGTGCAAAGGGGTACCCCGAATTCTCGGCTACGTTGGTCATGCTAATTCGTCATTCACCATTCTCCATGGATGGAGCCACAAAGGCCAAGTTCCTTAGCAGTGACATAGTCTTCCATCAACCGTCGTTAGTCACCACTAGAGGTTAGCTTAAGTAGTATCTCGCCCCTCCAATCTGACCGCAATGCCGCCCTTATAACTCGAATCGGATAGTGTTTTCTTCATAGAGGCTAGATCTTTTGTAGGGGCTAGAATTCCTACTAGGCAGGTGTCCAACAAATAAACCTCCTTTGGATGCAGGGTGAACGGGATCGATAGCACTGCACGCAGATCTTCATTAGCAGGTTTGCTTTACAAAGCGCTTACTGACGCTTGATGGTGGCTATCGCAAGGAGCATCAACAAGTAGGCCATTTGGTGTTCGAGCGTGGCTAGAAGCCGATATGACCCAACCTAGATTCTTTTTATTTTATCTAGGGTTGCCGCGTTGACAGAATGCTTGAAGAACCGAACAAAACCAAAATTGCCGCTAGGATATTGTTGTCTTGCCAAGTGGATATCAGAAACCTGACCATAGGTTGAGAAGACTGTCCACATTTCACCTCTCGTCCATCATGAAAGGTAGATAGTGAAGTAGTATGAGATAGATTCTTGACGGAGCTTAGCCACAAATCCAGGGAGTTACTTCAAGTTGGTCGGCACACCATCTTTTTTACGGCGCGGGCTAACCAGAGTCCATGCTTTTAGAGCTAAAATGAGAAGACACTTTTTTTATTAATCGATATGAGATTAACTAAACCATTCAGTGGCCTGCCTAACCCGTTTGAAAATAAATTTTGTCAGTCAGTAGGCCAACCCTTTTAATATATTTGTATGTTCTTATGGTTTAATAAAATTTTGCTTATAAAAAAAGTATTATCATTTTATCACTATTGGGCAAAAATTTGTATTGTCACTTATTGCCACTAGGAAGAAGATTTGATTTTATTATGCCAAGAAAAAAGATTTTTTAATCACCTAATAAAGTGACGAGTTGCATATCTTATTCTCTTGGCTTATAAAATACAAGAACCAAACTTTGGCAAAATCGACGTACTCTTGTAACCCTCTAGGGTGCGTTTGGTATATAAATAATCAGGTGATAACTGCATGATTTCGCGAGTTATCCATACATATGCTCTTTGGTACACAGCTTCGTGTATTCCCCGACCCCATTTAGTTATCCCAGCCTGGGATAACTGCAGGGTAACTCTAAAAAATTTATCACCCCGATTTTGGACGGATTGCGTTATCACGCTTTTATCCAATTTAAAAATTATCAACTATCCTCATATTTTACATCATATTTATGACCTACTGCACAGTTAAATACAACCCTTTCACAATCCAAATCTTGCATTTCCTTCTCCGCATTCGCGCACAACGTGGTCTGAGAGTTCGAAAATCGTTCTATCCCCACAATCGACTTTCCGACCAAAACCCAGGCTTCTGGCCAAGACCCATAGTTTCTGGTCGTTCGTTCCATACGTGTGTTTGACGTACCTAGGGTTCATGACCGATTCGAGTTATTTTCCAAATATGTGTAAACCCTAACCTCGTTTGAAGATTTAGTTATTTTTGCACTGAATTTCTCTATTTTCTGTTTTTATCTATTTACTTTGCTTGAAGATTTCAAATTTACGGGTATTGCTTCATTGTGCATGCATGTTTCAAAGGATCCCCGTAAGATGTATGGTAGTTTTAAGGCTTCATTTGACTCTTACTATGGGAAGTGTTTTGTTATATACGCTTTATGTGATTATTTACGTATTGATTTACCCTCATATCTCGGCTATACATTGTTTTATTGACGTTTTTGTACGTTGTATGTGTTATTTTTATTGATGTTTTGCTTCAATTTAATGGTTTTATATATGTTTTGTATGCTGTAAGTGTTATTTTATTAATGGTTTATTGGTTTTAGGGTTATTTGTGTACGTCGCAGGTATTGTTTTAACTGTTGCTTGTCATCGATTTACTAGTTTCATTAATGTATGTGTACGTTGTACTGGTTTATATACATTATATGTGTTATTTTACTGATGCTTATGTACCTCGAAAAATAGTCAAATATGTGATGCATTTAATGTACAATACACATTCTTGGTCTACACATGATTGTTTGTGAGTATTGTGTCTATTCATATCGCATTGAAGAGGCAAGAAAAATACGAAAAGGCCAAAAGGAAACGTAAGCGAAGTGATCCACCGAAGTACTGATCCTAGACTAGATTTTAGAACAAATGACTTTGTTGGAGAGACTACTAAAGAGACCCACAAACACTATTTTAACAACGTCAGGATGTCCAATGCAGCATTCACCGAGCTCTGCCGGATCTTATGAGTTTAAGGTGGCTTGAAAGATGATCAGTACGTGTCAGTGGTCGAGAAGACTGCTAACTTTCTTCGCACATTAGCACACCACTAGAAGAATAGAACCCTACAAATGGATTTTTAAAGGAGTGGCCAAACCATCAGTGCCTCCTTCCTTTAGGTGCTTCAGACTATGCCAAAACTGAAGTCCAGATTCCTCACCACCCTTAATCTTATAGACAACGCTAGCACTGACAAGAGATGGGCCTGTTTTTAGATGCATTTTCATTACTATTATACAATATTCTATTATATCCTAATATAATTTTTGCTAACATATATGATGCACTCATGGGAGGGATGTTTGGGTGTGCTAGATGGGACCTATATATCGGTCCATGCTCCCACATATGACCAGCCGTGCTACAGGACGAGGAAAGGACATTTGGAAACTAATGTCCTTGGAGTTTGTGACACTCAAGGCAAATTTGTATACATGTTTTCTGGTTGGGAAGACTCAACTGCAGATGCAGGGGTATTGAGGAACGTAGTCACTCAACGATCAGGGTTGAACGTTCAACAAGGTATGTCCACAATATTAGGTAACTACAATTGGTGGTAGCGTGCAAGGCAGTAAGTTAATTTTGGTTGTGTGATAGGTTGTTACTATTTATTTGATGGGGGATACATGAACTGTGAAAGTTTTCTCACACACTATAGGTCAACAATGCACCATAATGAGTGGGGTCCTTGTAAAAGGAGACCACAAAACCCATGAGATATCTTCAATATACGCCATGCTTTAGCATTAAGTATCGTTGAGAGGGTGTTTGGGATTTTAAAGAAGTAATTTACGGTGTTAAGGAGCCCTACCTTTTGCCCCATTGATACACAAACTGATATTATTCTAGAGTGTCCGTTTCTTCACAATTTTACTATGAATGTAACAACTACGGATCCATTATTGGTTGCCGAACCTCTGATTGAGGAAGGGAAGACTAACACGATAGAGGATATTAATGAGAACACCAGTATGGACTCAGAAGTGGGATGAGTTAGTAAGGGAACTGTGGGCAGTCTACAACATCAGGAGCAAACTCCTGAACAAACCAAGCCACTAGAACATAATAATGCAACTGCACTTATATATGTTATTAGTGATAATCATAGTTGTTTGAGTTGATTCATTTGCAGTGTTATACATGAACATAAACATGGGTATGCAATTGTGATGAGAAAACTTTGACGGTCACATTGCTTTGTTTGTTTGTAAGAATAATGCATCATTATTGGTTTTTTTGTCTTATGGTGTTTGTCATGTAGGGATTTGAGTATGGAACAAAGAAAACAACCATGATTTGCCTTATCCTTTGGAAGGAGATACTGAGGCCCACCAAGACACTCAATGGCCGTTGAGGTTGAAACAAAGGGCTAATAAGAAATTGTTCAAGATCCCAACTACTCCCCACAAGCGGTATCCTTTGAAGCATTCAAGCAAACGAATTAAGGAATAGCCTTCAAAGGATAAAAATGTATATTTCACTCTAGATGAAGAGAGAGCAATGGTGCGGGCATTGAAGGAGCTTGCTCTAGAAGGTTATAGGGTTGGCCAAGGGCGAAAGAGGGGAGTGCATGATAGGTGTGCTATAAGAATAAAACAGTTGGTGCAAGGTAGTAGGATTGTGGCCAAACACGTGGAGAACAAGATGCACAACCGGAGTAAGGATTGACGTCTACTTCATTAGTTTACAAAACTCAGTGACACTTCAATTGATCAAGATACACACATAGTTGTGGTTGATAATGTGGACATGTGGAACGCGTTTGCCCAGGTTAGACTGTTTTCATGAGTTTTCGTACTGAAATTTATTTGTGCTCTAATAAACTAAATGGTGTAAACTGCAAGTGAACAGTAAATTCAAGAGACTTTGAGGGAAATCATTTCCCTATTATGAGGTTTGGTGTGATTTCTTCGGTCAGTACCGAGCGCAAGGATCAAGTGCCGGGGATCACACCGATGCTGAAGAAGAACATTTCATGACCCCAAACTGCGACGTTGAAATTGATTTGGTGGACGCTTATATGTCTGGTGGTAATGAGGAAAGATGGTGATTCTTACCACTAGAGGGATACAGTTCCAACTGAAAATGAACCTTGAACCATGGACACTGAAATGAGTGCCAGTCACAGCAAGCAGAGGAAGACCACCACGACATGCTAGTCAAGTTTCTACACTAAGGCCGGGCACATGCTTGAACTTGCTGATGCTGTGTTTGCTAGAGCGGAGAAACTATTCGTATTGCGTATAGCATAATTTGGATCATGATGGCCATGGTGATTTTATGAAGCTATTCTTCCACAGTGAATTGGGGTCGATGAAGCTGCAAATTCAAAATAGTAATGTGCTGATTGAATTTCTTTCTAGTTTGTGTAATCTGGTTTCCATTAGAAACTACATGAAGGACTATTTGTTTTATCAAATACTTGAAGGACCATGAAGTATATATCCTTGTCTAAGGATGATCAATATGTCTTGTAGAAGGAACAAGGTTTTGTTGAATGAACATGGTCTGTGCTCGTGTATTTGTCTGCATAAGTTGGTTAAGTGGAAGTAACACAGTTGAAGAAAACAAACATGTAAAATGTAATGCAAGTCCAACAACAAATATATTAAAAACATGTTTTGAATAGGGGTGAGCAAAAAAAATCATCGGTTATTCGGTTAACCGAAAATCGACTTATATAAATTGAATGACCAGAATTTTTGGTTATTTGATTATTTAGTTTGGTTATAGTTATGAAATGTCATAACCGAAATTTTTTGGTTATTGGTTAAAATCAAAAATCAAATTTATTTTTTAGATATAGATAGGATAACTTGTAATATTTAGCAAAGTTGTTAATTGCCCTAGTGGTTAAGGATATTGACCCTCTATTTTAATAATTTTAATTTTTTTTTTTCAAAAATAGAAAAACATCGAGGTGAGCGTGGGTCGAACACACTACCTTAAAATCTAAAGTTTGATGCTCTCCAACCTAAGCTATAATCGTTTTGTTGATACAGTTTCACTCGTTACGTATATAATTTGTAGTAAAAAAATATTAATAAATATTTGATTATTCGGTTAACCGAAAACCTAACCGATAATCGAATAACCAAAACATTTTGGTTATTTGGTTCGATATAGTTAGGAAAAATCATAACCAAAAAATCGAACCTTGTTTGATTTGGTTTTGGTTATGGCCACAAGCGAACTGAAAAACCGATTGCACAGGCCTAGTTTCGAATACAATACTCAAATATATGTTCAATAACATATCAAAGCCATGTTTATAAACTAGACTACCAACATATCAAAACACCCAAATATGTGCTCAAGAACCTAAACTGAACTAGTCATCGAAACACCAGACTACAATACCGGACATGTTTCGAACACGTTGCTCCTTGACCCAGCAGATTCTATATGTATACTCCCCCCCTCCCCACAAAAACAAAAGAGGCAATGAGCCAAGTACACATTCAAAAAAGGTATAATCTAGACTTGCTATACAATACAACCAGACCTTAATCTGTGAGCACATTAAAATCGGATCCCTGGTCGAAATCCAAACATTAGAATGAGTCAATTTGTGTCAAACTTGAAGCTATAATCGAAAGTGTATTTAGGGATTGAAAAATGATGCAATAAATAAGCAATACTAAACAACCTAATCCTCATCGACAGAAGGGTAGGAATGTTGCGGTCGATTGCAGAGGATTAGGCTTTGGGTTGGCGCCAGCGCACGAAGATTTAGGGTCAGTTGCATAGGATCGCTTGGCTACATCACAATAATTTGGTAATCTAGTTTGTTGTCTTTCGAACTGACTGATGTCGGTGTACCTCTGTTGTTGTACTTGGAAGAGGTGCCTGCAAAATTCTTTTATGAACCCATATTTTCTAGGTTTCGGTTTGTACTTGATCGAAGGCTCGGGTTCATCCTCAGTGAGGAGGGGGTTTTAAACACGTGCGACGATGGAGCAGGGTCGTCAATTTTGACATGGTTTTCACACTAATAGCCAGGTTTTGAACTGATTTTGCGATTGCGTTTGCCCCGATTGGATGATTCGGGCTCATCTACAGTGGAACCAGAAAGTAGGTACCTATTACGGGGTTATTTACCCTGAGCGTATAGGTGGGCATATACTCGCAATGAGAACATTGTTGGAGCCGTATAACGGCATTGGCGTCGGCATGGGGAGTGAGAACGACGAGAGAGATTGGGTGTCGAATTCATCGCGATTTTTCAGATTCATGCATAAATGGGGACTAGATGTTAGGGTTCAGTATTATATACAGTGGGTTGGAGGGTAGTCTAGTAAATCAACACATCACTTAATGACGTAGCAGAGATATTCGATTGTTATCCAGTGTTACCAAATAACTTACCAATTTTATGAGTTATCACAAACACCGTCAAATGGTGTGTACCAAATGTTGTGTGCGTTTTCCAATCCTAATTGAATAGCAGAGTTATAAAAAAATGCAGGATAACTTCTATCTCGCTTTCAAATGCTACCGAAGAAGGCTGCACTCAGATAGAATAGAGCCCAAATTTGCAACTGGTGATCAATATTGTTTAGTTGGTCTCAAATTGGTTTGTGAGGATACAAGGTCTGATATTTTTTTTTTATAGCTATTGATTATAATTCTGTTATAGATGAATTTCATGGCAAGACTGATGGTTGGGAGTGAAATATATAAATATTTTTTTGGCCCCTTAAATTTTTTTTTTCTTAATCCGCCTTGACGCTAACACTAGCAAAACAATGTGGATCCTTTTCGTCGGATTTGTTGGTTTCTGTCAAAACCTTCAAGGTAAGATTTGATTTTTGATTTTCATTCTACATGCTAATTTTGACTTATCAATTAAATTTATACGGACATAATGAAGACAAATGATTTCATATATTTGAATGAAAAGTTGTGTTGATGACTATTTGAAGAAAAATTGTCCCGAAGCCTATACAGAGTTATTGGAGTATGTTGTGAAACTCAACGAGCACAAGATTAAGCCTGTGCAACAAGATATATGTCATGACAGAATCAACAAGCACGAGATTACTGTCGAGAAAACAAGAAACATGCCAAATCAGTTGGACTTGTTGTTGTATTTGTACTTGACATATCTGTTTCCCATGTGTCAAATGGGTCGTCTTCGTCCCGCTGATGTTCTTGATCTATATTTTTCACGGTTATCCAATCATTCAATCCTGTCTGAAATTCCAGGTTGGTTGGATGTAATGAAGCACGACGATCATCTAAGATGTAACCTCTCTTACTAAACGTTTGCTCTATGGAAACTGTAAAAACTGAACATGCTAAAACTTCTCTTACCATAGCCGATAACACCGAAAATTTTCATGTTTTACTCTTCCAGCATCCAAGAATATCAAAATTTCTTTTGAATGATTCATCATTATTACTTGTTTGAGCAATCTCAAAAGTAGTTATTAGATAAGAATCAAGTTCCATGAAGGTGGAACTTGATGAAGACCTAAGCCATTTGATATTGGTTTCATTATATTTCCCATTTTTTCTAGTATTGCTCCACTAGAATCACTACCAGTACAATGAGAACTTTGAGCACTAATACCCAAGCGCTTGATATTCCGAATAAAATTATATAATAAACTATTAATTTATCTAATTATAATCCTCTAATCTACAATGGGTTGATAATCCTCGTCGGCAAATCTTCTAAAGATTTTCTTAAACTTTCTAATTCAATTCATTGGTCTAAAATAGTGGCAATGAAATTAAGTAGTTGTATATTTAGAACATATTTACCCATTTTTCTTAATAACATCTAGATAACCACTTAATTACTTTCACTTTCAAAACATGTAAACAAATTCTCCTACACCAATACAAACTGGAATAATAAAGTATAAAGTGGTTTATATACATATGCTAATTGTTTTGTGTAATCATCAAAATACTTTAATAATTCCAAAACGTTTTCGCATTCATTCCAATGGCAAGGATGTGCAACCACCAACGTCTATATTTTCTCTCTCTACAAAATTTCCTCACGCCTCTTTCCACCCACTCACCGCCACACTTGTACACATGCACCCTCCCACGTTGACCATCCACGATGGTTGCTGCGAAGGAGACGGACAAGCCTCCAAGTGACCCAACTCCTGCAGACACCCCACCGGTACCGGAGCAAACTGAAAATGCAGGAAAACATGGAGATCTGGACAGTCATTCGACCGGCCCAAGGACAGGGATGCAGAAATGGATTGACACGAAGACATTACAAGAGGAAGGTGTTACCTTCTACTACACCAACTTTCCGTCGGAATGGATAGAAGGTGAAATGAGGAAGGCCTTTGGTGACATGGGAGTGATTTCAAGGATATCTACTCCGAAAAAGATGGATAAAATGGGGAAGCGGTTTGGCTTCGCCAGCTTCCGCTCGATCAAAGGAAGCATTAGGCAAATCTTGTCCAAATTGAATTCGCTGAAGATTGGCGATTCCACTCTTCGGGCCAATATAGTACGATTTCCAAAAAATACTGCATCATCAACTCGCAGAGACATCAAAAAGGTAGCACCAGCGGTGAGTGTAGCCAAGCAAGCAGAAAACATATCTATAATCGCCAACCTAACCTAAGAGGAGATGGATTGGCTCAAGCAGTGCCTCTTTGCCTCCCTGTACGGTGTCTCGTGTGAGCAGGTAGTTTGCGAGATACGAGGAAACCCAGGACTATCTCGGGTGTATGTTTTGCTGATTCCGAGGACACAGGTCCTTCATAGCACCACTTCGGATGAGGAGATGAATGAGTTCCTCCACGATCCGTCAAAATGAAAGAAACTAGGTCTTTGAGATCTACGTAAATGGTCTCCGGAGGCGGCGGCTCACCCTAACGACAGATGGATGCAACTGACAAGAATACTGGTGCAGTGTTGGAACCAGAGGATCTTCAACGAATTAGTAAAACCTCTTGGGACACTTATAAAGGTGGAGGAAAGGCGTTCTAAATTCCAAGATTATGACTCCGTAAGGCTTTTGGTGAGGAAGAAAGAGGCTTCTCTTGTAGTCCCTAATCTGTTGTTGGTTACCATGGACAGAACTTACCCAGTTCAGGCTATGGGAAAAAACACTAGATAATGTGCAAAATAGGGAGATCAAATAGTTTAGTGCTTTGGACGCTGATGTTTGGCCGAAGTTTCCACAGAAAGAAGCTCTGAACATCGAGGTCAAGGTTAACACTCGAGGGACTAGGGTTTAGTAATAACAACAGGAAAATCTGTTGGGTGAGTACAATAATCAGCATTCAAAGTCTAATTCACTAAAGAGCCAGAATCCACATGACGCCACTCACTCAGCTAACATAATTGTGGAGGAGCGACTGGAGGCATCGACAAAGAGTAGGCATTCGGCCACACCAGTGATTCCGTGCAAGGATCTCATCACCAGTCTGATAGGTAGTCTTGAGGATGACCCAAAATCTAGCAAATTTAGAGAATTACAGCCTCCAATCCTCTTGGTTGAAAATGTAGAAACTCTTGCCGCCTACGAAGGTAGTGCGAGGTTAGAAAACTTGTCAAATAAGTACACCAGAAAGAGCATGAATAAAGGTGCTCTGGTGTTACAACGGGTTCCTAGAACAGTTGAAAGAAGGTATTCAACTTAGTAGGGCAAGACAAGCATGCCACAAGAGGATGGCACAACAGGTATGACTGACTTGGTTGGCAGTAACCTTGTAGACCTGAATCCTATGGATGACTTAGAAGCATGGCAGATTCAGAATTTGGACAAAGAGCTGGATAGTGAAGTTGGCAGATTCTGGGGATGTTGGAGGATGCATCAGAATCAGAGAAACAAACATCAGAAGGCGAAGTGATATGCAGGAAACCCGTTGCCGCTTGCCTAAAACTCTATGATTCAGAACCAGTTATTGGTACAATGGGATATAAAGGATCGCCTAAGAGGTTGAGAAGATTCGCTAGAACAACAAAGACTCCAAAGTCATATAAACTTTAAGGCAACCTGGTTGAGGTCGAGAGCTAAGCTGATGTCTAGCAAAGTTATGCTCTAGAATAGTCGAAGCTTAAGGTGTGCCAAACCTCATCTGAAAAGTTGGCCAAGGTCACACCCATTTGGAGTATTAGCTTTAGCAGAACCATTTCAGACGAATAACAAAATTTCTCATCTGGCACATACACTTGGATTCTCCAACTCAGTCACCAATGCTGAGAACTCTGGAAAACTCTAGGTTATGTGGAAAATCAGAAGAAGATTTCCAAGTTTTAAGTAGGCATGGGCAAACAATGACAGGGCGTCGGAAGAAGGATGGCACAGAGATAATTGTGACTTTTGTATATGCTAAGTGCATCTTTATTAGGCAAAGGATGTTATGGCAGTATTTCGAAGATGTCAGCCCCACCGGACTACCCTGGATCATCCTAGGTGACTTCAATGTCATCGGGTCAAACAATGAAAGAAGAGGAGGTGTACAACGACCTATTGCTCCTATGCAAGAATTCAACGAATGCATTCACCGGTGTGCAATTCCGGATCGTAAGAAAACTGGTAATCGATTCTCCTGGTGCAATGTGCACTCAGGACTGCAGCGTGCATGGGAACACCTTGATAGAGTCTTAAAAAGTAAATGCAGATTTTTTGCAAATTTAGCTAAATAGTTATTATCAGTTACTAGGGCACAAATCCTCATATCATTGTCCACTGTTGCTGCAGTTTATGGTACATACGAAGTTCTATGGACACAAGCCTTTTAGGTTTCTAGAGATGTGGGCCTCAGTGGATTCATTTGTACCACTTGTCCCTGAGGTCTGGAACTCAGAGTCAGAGCCACCGGGATTGTTATCTCTGAGCAGTAAGCTGAAAAGATTGAGAGTGGCTTTGCGTACCTGGAACAAGGTTTGCTTTGGCAGAATAGAGGCGCACATTAATGTATTACAACAATATGTTGACAGGCTGGAACAGGAGATGCAGAACCAATTTCTAGATGCAATAGAAGTGGCTTATCAGAATGCTAAAACTAAGCTCAACCTATGGAAGAGTAGAGAGCTGACCCGCCTGGAACAAATTTCAAAAAAGACCTGGCTGAGGGACGGAGATAAGAACACATATTTCAAAAAAGGCAAGGCAGAATAGGCATTGCATTGCAGAGATGAAGCTGCAGGATGGGAGGTTGTTGGTAAGTCCAAAAGCTATACATGAGGCAGCAGTTCTGCACTTTGGAAGTCTCCTAACCAAGCATAATGCAATTGTCTTACCCCCAAGCGTAGAATTGGATATCTTGTTTACACACAAACTTTCAGCAGAAGGAAATAATACACTGATGCAGCCTCCAACTGATCTAGAGATTAAAGAAATCCTATGGTCTATTCCCATTAGTAGCTCACCTGGTCCAAATGGCTTTGGACCAAGGTTTTAGAAAGCCACCTGGACAGTGACTGGGCAAGATCTGCTTGCGGCAGTTAAGGACTTCTTTGCAGGGCAGGCTCTGCCCAGAATGTTTTCATCTAACACAATAACCCTGATTACCAAAGTGGATCAGCCATAAGCCTTTGATAAATTTAGACCAATCAGCCTGAGTTCAGTGGTCTATAAGGTGATTGTCAAGGTCATTGTGACTAGGCTTACAGATTTCATGCCACAATTGGTTAGTGAAGAGCAAGCAGCTTTCATGGTTGGCCGTAGTATCACTGAAAACATCACTTTAGCCCAGGAGACGGTTCACTCACTCAACAAGAAGCAGAAAGTAGGGAATATGATGCTGAAATTGGACATGTCCAAGGCTTTTGATAGAGTTAGGAGTTTTCGAAGGCGGTTATAATGCTACAAGCCAAAGGTTTCAGTGAGGATGCTATAATGCTACTTATGCGGTGCATCCAGGGACAATGGTTCTCAGTACAACTCAATGAAACATCACTGGGTTTCTTTCAATATGGACAGGGGCTGAGGCAAGGGGATCCTCTATCTCCTAGTTCAGGACATGCTCTCATAGTATATCTATAAGGGGTTTGACAGAGAGGACATTACTCTTTATCACCATCCGGTTGGTGTTCCTCTAATTACTCATTTAATGTATGCTGATGACATTTTATTATTTGCAAGTGGGGACACAAGATCAATGAGAAACCTTATGCAGATGCTTGACGGATGCTGCTCCTACTCCGGCCAGTCCTTATGCAAAGCAAAGTTAGCATTATTCTTGTCCAAGTACATACAAATAGTGAGAAGACACAGACTTAAGCAGATTACAGGTTTCAAGGAGGGAACTTTCCCGATGATTTACTTGGGTGCGCCCTTATGTCCTTGACGGATGGGCAGACAAGAACTTCCACCTTTCCTAGAAAAAATAAGGAAAAAGTTGGCAGGATGGAGGAGTCAAACTTATGACTCAAGGTGGACGCCTCATCTTGATCAAATATGTAATGGCACGTCTCCTGGTGCATATCATGGTTGCCCTAAAGATCCCACAATGGGCATTAGTTGAAATGAGACAACTCTTTGCTGACTTTGTTGGGGTGAGACAGATGGTAAAAAAAATTACATCGGAAAAGGTGGCAGCAACTATGCAAACCTACAAATGAGGGGCATTAGGGGTGAGGGATTTGGGTGAGATTCAGAGGGCCCTTGGCATGAAACTGTGCTTCAACCTCATAGTGAGCAGAAATCTCTGGCAGAGATTTCTCACAACAAAGAGCACAATATAATCCACCCTCTGACGCTGGGATGTATTAGGTCTACCGACTTCCGACAGGTGGAAACATGCCATGGCTTATAGATAGGAGGTCATGGATAATATCAAGATAATTATTCAAAAAGGGAACTCAAGTCTCTAGTTTGAATAAAGGCAAGGCTTTAGTGTTGGACTCAGAGCTATCTATCAACACATTTTGTAAAAGGTTTGATTCTCACCTAAAAATAACCATGTGAAAGAATGGGGGAAATTACTAAAACAAAGTTTCTGGTTTGAAAAAATGGTTGGGATCAAGTATCCTTGCACAGAGAGTAGAGTATATGCATGAGAGAGAGGAAGTGCTTGCTGACTTCACATACAATGGGCAGTGGCAGGAACAAAGGCTAACACAAACTGTTGGAAGGGACATCACTGAGGAGATTTTGTCCCTAGCTCCACCTTACCAACTCTCTGATAATGATGTAATCGTATGAATACCTGAACAACATGGGAGATTCAGTGTCAAAACAGCATGGGAAGTGGCCAGAGACAGAGTTGGGGTTCTCTTGGTGGACGAGCTGATTTAGCATTAATCACTTCCTACAAAAATTAGCCTACGCTAATGAAAAGCATGGAATAACTGTCTACCAACTGATGAGAATATAATGAGAGAGGAGTGAACTTAGCTTCATGGTGCCAATGCTGCTCCTTCAAATCCCAGGTGACTACAAATCATTTACTCTCAAATTCAAGCCTAGCAAGCAATTTATGGAGTGGAGCAGTGCAACTCATGGGAGTTGTCTTTGCCAATTCAAGGGGCTGGAAGGAACGTTTGTTACATTGGCATATATTAGGAAAAAGTCAGGTTTCAATGGTTTCCTTTCCAAATTAATCCCATCTATTCTAACATGGTATATTTGGTTATGCAGATGTAAGGCCAGATTCGAAGGAGTGTTGCAAACAGTGGAGCAGGTCTGGAGTCAGGTTAAAACCACTCTGGTATCTTTAGCAGTTAACTCTAATATGTCTTTCTCAATGCAGGTGCAAGATGAAGTCTTGAGGAGTCAGCTAGGCATGAAATTCAGAACCAAACCCCAGCAGATCACCAAAGCTGTCTACTGGGATAAATCGCCTTCAGGCTGGGTTAAGCGCAACACAGATGGGAATTGTATGGGCAATCCAGGCATTGCAGGCGCGGGAGAAATTATTAGAGATGACAAAGGAGACTGCCTGGCTGCGTATTCAGTCCACTTGGGAGCAGGAACCAACAATGGAGCGGAACTGCAAGCTGCCACAAGGGGATTAAGATTGTGTCATGCCAAAGGAAGGTAGGATGTGATATGGGAAACAGATTCCATGGTGCTAGTCAACTGGATTAGAGTTTATCACTGCATACCCTGGTACCTTTGGGATTCCCAGAAAACATTCAAAACACAATTCACTGGTCTGAGATGCCAGATCAAACACCAATACCGAGAAGGGAATTCAGTAGTGGACCTTCTAGCCAAGCAGGCATCTTTGGGGGTCTCCTTAACCTACTATAGTAAGGATGAGCTACCGAGGATGACACAAGGAATGGTTAGACTAGACAAGCTACACATGAAAGCTTACCTATAGAGGCAACAAATTGCAATCATATGAGGGCACTAGTTTTTGAAATCTAGCGTTTGTATGAGGCCTAGATTATTTTGTACAGGTTTGGTTCTCACTTTAAAAGAACCATGTGAATAAATGCCTAATCGGGGAATTTCAGATAGAAAAAAGATGTAATGAAATCCACCAGTTCCAATGGCTAGAATTGCAATTTTTTTTTTTAATAAAATCCCGTTATCGATGGTCCAACTGGCAATTAACCGGTAGTCTGGCTAACTGCCAGTTCAAACGACTATTTTTTCCAAATTATTTTTAAAATTTTTGGTGAACCAACTGGCGATTAACCGCCAATTTTTGCCCCATTTTTGGAACTAACGGTACGGTTCGCCAAACCTCTGAATCGTAACTAAACTGCCGACCCGATTCAAGTTCGGCAGTTAGTTTTGAACATGTTTAGTACCAGGTAGAGCAGGATACCAAATTCACCCAGTCAAAAGCAATAAAAGGATTATTTTCTCAGGTATGCCATGTGTTGAATAAATAGTCAAAAGGAGGAAGCAGCCTTGCAGCCAGACAAGGAGCAGCCAAGCAGCCAAGTCCACAATGGAAAAGTAGCACACAATTACATTAATGGTGTTTGCATGCTTTGTAGTCTATAAATGAGGTGTTGATTCATTGTAAGTGTATGAAATATACACAAATATCAAGTTCCTAATATTTCTAGTTGGTATCAGAGCAAAAACACAAGTTTTTGGCGGAAAAAACGAGTTTTCGCCGAAAAACACTCGAAACTATCACTCGTTCACCGTCGTCACCGCGTGAGAAGAGTCGCATGAGCACGCTTGTTCTGAAACGCAGCTGACCCAGGCCGGAAATGGCCGCCGCCGGCCGATTTCACGGTGAAAACCGTCGCGAATGGCTAGGGCTTCGAGCGACATCTTCGTTAGATTCACAGCGCGTCCGCCGCCGCCTGCGCCAGAGACCACGACCATCGGAATTGTGCCGCCAAGAGCTTTCCGAGGCCATATCACGCGCTGCCGCACTGCCGCTTGAGCTGTGAATTCAGAATCTTCGGTTCTGCGAGCTCGTTGCACCCGTCAAA
>JAOWBN010178989.1:0-17372 GCA_028565015.1 Pinguicula moranensis
ATTTTTAATAAGGTTTGCCTTATTAAAATAATTACAAGTAGTAGAAGAAGAACCTGCGCAAAACACTCATTTCGTAAATCGAGGTTATTAAAAGCAGATTATAATTTTAAGAACCTCGCGCAAAACAGCCCCTTAGATTATTCTACTTCTACAATCAATACAGAATCATCAATCAACATCATTTACCCAAACAGTACGAGAATTATGAAACCACAACTCTCGAACCTCGCCCATAACTTTAAAGAAACACCCAACGAAAGCAAAAAGAGATGCAAAAAACGCCACACCTGGGCGACAGAGACGGGTAACGGGCGACGGGGACGGCTCGGCTAGGGTTTGATATACGAAATCTGACAACATAGAATAACAGTCGGAATGTAATGAAGCGCAGTGTTGCTGTTGAACAGCTAACTTTGAGTAACAATTGTTTAAAACCGCAAGCTTAAAACCTGGGAACAGAACAATCTATGGAAGTGGAACCTGGGCTGGGGATAAGGAAGGATATTTCCTAATGTGAACTTTTTCAGCTGCGAAGAACCCGTCTGAAAGTTGAAGATGCCTCTTTTTCTATAATGCTCAGATTCGCCCCTTAAACCTCAGTACTGGGATTTCTGGGTTCCAGCAATCTTTTGGTAATGGCTTCAGCCTTTCCCACAGTTTTCTCTATTACCCAGGTTCTCTTCTTCGTTTCTTTCTTCGCTTTTTCTATTATGTAAAGAGTAAAAAAATTCAGTTTACAAGTCAGTTTATTTCCAAGTCTGTGTGCTTTAGTTCTCCACTTTAGAACATACAAGAGGAAAAAGCAGCAACTTATGCAATCTATCTAGGTATTCCTGCTAAATGCTAGAATTCTTGTATTCTTGTCAACTGTGGGATTCTTGCTCTTGTAAGACACAGGTTCATAATATAGAGGGATAGCAGTAAATTATAATAGATGTGCTGGGGTGCAATCAGAACTGCTGCATAGTCTTTTAGTGTGAACATTTTCCTTGTGCAGGATATGCAGATGGGACTTGAAAGGAGCTCCTGCAAAACCAAAGAAACAAGTAGTGGAGAGTTCTGCTGAAGATTCTGCTGTCAGCAGTGCTGTAGACGAGGGTATTTTAGCGGCTTCAGTCTCAACTGATAATTCGAATAAAACCCAAACTACAACTCGGAAGAAAGGTTGAATCTTTACTCAATCATGTGAAACAATTTAAGCTCCTGCACTTACATACATAAAGATATTTTTTGTAAGGATATACATAAAGATATTAGTCTGCTTAATTGCAATTTGATTAAATGCAGCTCCTACAACATCTGTGGCGTTGATGAAGTGCCTGCTCTAAAGATTGCAAGGCAGAGAAGACCTAGAGAAAATGCTAATGTTACCTATAATCAGGATAACGGTGAAGAAATTGATGAAATTGTGGGTGATATGTTTTCCCTGGCCTTGGATGAAGACAGTGAAGTATATTTGGGATTGGACTTAGGCGATGAAGAATAGGGCACAAGCTTCACCTGTGGATGGCCACCTTTAGTTTGTTGCTTCGGTGCAGCACGACATGCTTTTGTGCCAAACGGAAGACGAGCTAACAGACTTATCAACTATGACTTCCATGACAGAAATACGAATGCCCTGTGGTAGCCCGAGAGATTTGTGAGAGCTTCAGGAGGATGTGCAAGTAATGTTGCAATACCTCTGGCAAATCTGGGAGGTAAAGTTGCATTCATGGGAAAACTTGGGATTATGAATTTGGTCAGTCCTTACTTTATTTCTTATATGGCAACAAGGTGCAAACTAGATCCACCCACGTTGACAACAGAAAGACAACCGGTGCATCAACAACATTTCAAGCGGTCAAGATAACAAAAAAGTTAGGAAACATCATCTAGTACAACAACAACAACGTACCTAGTATATTCCCAACTAAGTTGGGATCTGGGGGGTCAGATATATGCGGCCTTACCCTTGTAAATATACAAAGAGGTCGTTTTCGTTGCGACCTAATATGCATTGCGTCATTTAATGTATTGAGTTCCAGCAACTTCATTAAATAGAAGCACTAAAATTTAATAAAGTCATTTTGCTCTAGTCCATTAGTAGTACAAAGCTAAAAGAATTGTTAATAATGACTCTACCAGCTCCATTTGCAATGGACGAAGGAAACATCATCTAGTGAAGAAGCTAAGATGTTCATCCAGAGAGCATGACAACTATCCGATATCATCGAGGTCACCAAGCAAGAGTTTGAATTCCTCTCTAAACACCAGCCATCTGAGAAATTCGACACCAGAGATAATGATAGCTCTAAGTTCCCTCATTATTCTCCAGAAGTAGTCTCCAAGCTCTGGCACGACGACTTTAAGGTTTTATTCGTGACAAACGGGACTTCTGAGATACATTACTACACCCAGGAACACCACGATTTTGCTCATGGCATGGAAGATGCCCTCCTCACCTTATACTGCTCATATATCTGCATCTGGAGACGGTATTGTGGCAGGTAAAGCGATCCCTCTAAAACCTCATCTCTGGATCTCACCATTCGAGCGTGACACATCCTTGGCTACTGAATGCTGAATTCTCTCTTTTACATCATTTCAAGCATCATGAGACTGTTGACGGTTCAGCACATCTCATCACTCATCAATGGTACTTGGAAAAGACAATCAGGTATGCGATTACCTGCGGCATGACTGATGAATGGCTAGAGACCATAAGCCTTGGCTACCCTGCTAAAGAAGGGATGGATGATGTTGCAGCTGATCCCCATGGCATTAGGTCAATAACAGGAAGGAAGTACATAACCATGGTTAATTCAATATCATGATGAAGATGATCATCTTCTTGTTGGAGTTATTCCAGTTTTGAATCAGTTAATTGAATATGTCTAAGGAATTCCCACAATTGGGAATTCTACTGGAAGTGATGCGCAGAAGAAAACAATGGAGGAGGCCAAGGTCAAGGATATGAGGTGCAAGAATTACTTGTTCCAAGCAATTGACAGAGAGATCTTGGAAACAATTTTGGACAAAGGGACGTCTAAAGCAATCTGGTTGGCAATGAAGCAAAAGTATCAAGAATCCACGAAGGTAAAAAGAGGTCAACTTCAAATTTTGAGAAAGGAGTTTGAGTTGCTAACTATGCAAGAAGGAGAAAAAGTAGACAACTTTGTGGGACGAACCTTAACCGTGTTGAACAAAATGAAGGCACAAGATGATAAGATAGAGCAGGGCACAATAGTCAGTAAGATACTCAGATCTGTTGGTATTTATGCATTTATGTTAAAGATTATGGGACTAATTTTAACTGAGGAACTTTATACCTATTTAAGCCTGAAGGCTTTTATCCAATAAACAAGTTTACCATTAGTAATTACGATTTGGTATCAGAGCCTAATTAAGAAATCTTCAAACCCTAATTTGCGTGAAAAATCCCGTCGCCAAAAATTCGCCAAAATTTGCCAAAAATTTGCCAAATTGGTCATCAAAACTTGTTGGAAACTGTAGCCCGTCACTACCCATCTTCCATTCGACGTGTTTCTGGCCGTTCCCTGCTGTCCACGGCGTGTTTTAGGGCCGGTAAGCTTCGGATCTGACGCACGTCGCGACAACTCCAGCCGTCACGGCCACTCCAACCGGCGCTTCCTTCAGCGCCTTCTCTGGTGACCACCAGCACGACAGGAGCTTCCCGCGGCTAGTTGGACCGCCACGCGCCACCACCAAAAAAAAATCAGTATGTCCGCCTCTGGTAGTTCTTCGCATTTGTCATATCGATTTTTGTTGATTCAGTGTTGTTTGATGTATATTGGTGTTTTGATGCATATGGTGGATTGTTTGTTTGAAATGATTATATTTGCCTAAACTTGGGGATCCAGTTAGGCATTGTGTGGAGTATTGGATATTGAGTGTGGATGGTTGAGTGCTGAGACGTGTGGATTGTTGTGTGGATGTGTTGAAGAGTGGAGGATCTTACTGTGTGAATTGTGGATTGTTGTTGTGATTGATTATTGTTGGAGCTACTATGTGTGAGATGACAGAGAAGGATGATAGTGTTGTTAAAAAAGAATTGGAAGGTTTGGGAAAACTCAATCTTGAGGTGCTCATAGCAATGGTTGGGCTCATACAAGGAGCAACTGCCTCAACCACGACTATTGTTTCTGTTGTTGCTCAGATCAAGCTCGATCTTCCACCTATAGATTTAACACTTGATGGGTCGTGTTGAAGTATCCCACATGGTTTAAGAAACCCAATGTAGAAAGGCTTTATATAGAAAGACAAACTCATTACTTGGATGAGGCCTTCTGGGGATAAAAGCCTCAAGAACAAACCCGTAAAGGATTCGGCCCAAAGCAGACAATACATCCTATGTGTGGTGTCCAAAATATTCTACATGGTATCAGAGCCGTGGTTTATCGGTGTGGGCCCCAGTAGTATATTGTGCCCCAGAGAGGTGCACGCCCTGGAGGTAGGGGCCCCGAGGTGGGGTTATGTTGTCAGTCTCAACAGGGTATGTCCAGTTGGACTTGAGGGAGAAGTGTTGAAGTATCCCACACGGTTTAAGAACCCAATGTAGAAAGGGCTTATATAGAAAGACAAACACATTACTTGGACGAGGCCTTTTGGGGGAAAAAGCCTCAAGAACAAACCCGTGAAGGATTCGGCCCAAAGTGGACAATATCATCCAATGTGTGTGGTGTCCAAAATATTCTAGAGGTCGGCTACATATCTTAGTTGGTCACGTAGGATTAAGATCATCTTAGTAGGGAGGAGCTTGAACGGATACCTGAGGGAATATGAGTCAGGGAGTAACATCTCCTCGACTAAGAAGTGGAAAATTACACATGCTCAGTTGTATATTTAGTTTTTGAACTCGATGGCTGCCTCATTTGCTTTTACTGTGGATGGCCTTAACTTGGTGAGTGAGATGTGGAGTAGCCTGAAGACAACCTATGCTGGTACTGAAAATTAGATGAGGGTATTTCAACTTCAGTTGGATATTGATGCAGAGGTCCAGGGGGAGCGATCTACGCAGGAGTATTCTATTTGTTTGAAGCGATTGTGGGCTGAGATGGATCACTATGACCCTTTATCTAGTTGTAGTGACTCAAGGTGTAAGATGCGACAACGTTTTGAGAAAGGAAAGACTATGAAATTTTTTAAGGATCTAAATCTGATCTTTCACTCGAGGAGATCAGTTCTATTGTCTCATGCCAAGATTCCATCACTAGATGAGGTCATTGCTTCTATGATACAGGCGGAGAGTGAGATACACTCTACACCAAGTGTAGTGTCAGGTACAAAGGCTTAAACTACTTCTAGTTCACGGGTGACTGGAGATCAGGGCGAAACTTGCAGTTGCTATCAGTGTAGAGCGGTTGGCCACTTGATGGTGTTCTGTCCGAGGTTGTCCCGTGAGAGAGATTCTGGATGGAGAGGTAGATTTGGAGGGAGAGATCGAAGTTGTGGAGGTAGGAGAGGTGGAGCTAGAGGTGGTGGACGAGGAGGCTATCGCACCAAGTTGATGGTGAATGATGGGAAGAGGAGACTATGGAGGCACCTGTGTCCGTTGAGGAGAACCGAGCATACTTTGACGTACTCCAAAGGAAACTTAAGAGCGTGAGGGTGGGGGCTGATACACCCACCCCATCCGACTTCTCTAGTAACGTTACTTTAGCCTCAGGTTTCACAGGTATGTATGACTCACTAGCTCTGGCATTCTTTCATACTGCTGGTTCTTCAAATTGGATCATTGACTCTGGGGCTTCTGGGCACGTGACGGGTACTGCTAGGGAGTTTAGTGTCTCCTCTAGCAAACCCGTTGAGTGTCAAGACAGCTGATGGCACTAATCGACCAATGGTGGGTAAGAGTACAGTGCATTGTACCAACACAAAGACTTTGTCCAAAGTTTTGCATGCTCCAACATTCCCTGTGAACCTTCTGTCCATAAATGTCATTGTTAACTAATTGAATTGTACTATGTTGTTTGATATTCCTCAAGTGATCTTCTGAGAGAAGAGGATAGACAAGGTGCTTGGGATTGGGGCATGGCGTAATGGCTTTTGATACATGGACTGGAAGGAATTAGACTCAACCCTTTACTTCCATTGTTGAGAGACCTGGAGGAGACAGTATTGTGGATGACTTACTATTTTACCATAGGCGTTTAGGTCATCGCTCATTCTTGACCGAGTCGACTTTATCCCTGTTTGTTTGCTATAGTCAATAAGAAAAACTACTTTGTGATGCTTGTGAGTTGGGCAAGCATATCAGAAGTTCTTATGTTAAATCTGGTATGAGTTTGCATGTTTTTGATTTAATACATTCGGATGTATAAGGGTCCTGTCCACAGTAAATTCAATAGATTTTGTTATTTTATTTCATTCATTGATTGTTGCTTCCATGTCACTTGGCTATACTTGATAAAAAAAAAAGTGATGTGCTTGATTGTTTTAAGGATTTTCATATGGCAGTACAGACGCAATACGATGTAGTAGTGAATGGGTTGAGGTCTGGGACACAATACACTAATAAGGCATTTGTAGAATATCTGTCATCATGGGGTATTAAGCATCAAACCACCTGCCCATACACGTTAGAGCAAAATGTCGTAGCTGAGAGGAAAAATCGTTACCTTCTCGAAGTGGCTAGGAATATGATGTTCACAATGAATGTCCCAAAATACCTATGAGGACAAACAATTGTTACAGCCACATTCCTGATTAACAGGATACCATCCCGTGTGTTGGATTGGAAGTCTCCATTTCAGATATAGAATGGTACAGAGGTGACACCATTTAGTTAAGAACTTTTGGTTGTGTATGCTTTGTACAAGACAACAGACCAGGGGTTTGAAAATTGGATCCGAGGGCCATCAAGAATGTGTTTGTAGGATATTCCGTGACTCAAATGTGTGTTGGAGTCTGATTGAGCGAAGATTATTTATGAGCATGGATGTTACTTTCTGGGAGCATGAACCGTACTTCTAGTCGGGGCCCTTCTCACCTTTTGAGGACTCACCTGATGGTGTATGGCGAGAGGGGAAGAATAGTAGTGAAAAAGATGAGAGCAGTAGTGATGGGGGACATGTGATAGTACGAGTGGAAGACATTTCCTGCCCTTGAATGCCGAGTCAGTAAACAACAGTAGAGAGAGATTCTTGGATGGAGGGAGCCATCGTTAGTATATACGAGACATTATTCCCACACCCAGTGGCAGAGGAGAGTGGAAACTAGAGAGGTTCTCGAGTCACCTGCGTCGGTTCCATGCCCAATGTCCTTTCCTGTTTTGACTCCGGGGGAACTTTCATCTTCACCTTCATCAGTCCCTTCAGGTAATGCTACCCCTCTCCCTAATATTCTTGCCCCTGATATTACTGTTAGGAGAACCACTCGCAGAAATGCAAAGGTCCAACCAAACAGATATGATTTTTTCCCTAATATTACTCATCCCCATGATATTGCTCATTTTGTCTCTTACTCACATATACTTTCTGCACATGGAGCATTCATTGCATCTTTGAACATTGCCTCTATTCCTAAGTGTTGGCAGGTTGCTAAAGTAGACTCGAGATGGAAAGCGACAATAATAGAGAAGCTTGAGGCTCTTTCAAAGAATAAAACTTTGCGGCTTGTGCAACTGCCGCCGGGTATGAAAGTTGTTGGATGTAAGTGGGTATTTACTTTGAAGCAAAACTAGGAGGGCAAAGTGGAATGCTATAACGCATGGCTGGTAGCCAAAGGGTACAGCCAGATGTATAGGATTGATTATGATGAGACCTTTGCACCCATGGAAAAGATGAGCACATTTAGGACTCTAGTCTCTATAGCAGTGAACAAATGATGGAACTTGCACCAACTCGATGTAAAGAATGCATTTCTTCATAGCGATCTAGTAAAAGAGGTGTACATGAAGATTCCTCCAGGATTTCGCACCAGTCAGACAACGGATCATGTTTGCAAGCTTGAAAAATCATTGTATGGTTTAAAATAATCGAGCTTGATTTGACAGGTTCAGGAAAGCTATGGTTGGCATGGGTTATTAGCAGACCAATGCTGATCATACCATATTCTTCAGGCAGGATGGCAGTCATACCACGGTACTAGCAGTGTATGTGGATGACATGATCATTACTGGCAATTAAAGAGTGAGATTGCAAAGCTTAAGGTGAAACATGGTAAGGAGTTTGAAGTGAAAGACTTAAGGCAACTGAAGTACTTCTTTGGGATTGAGGTAGCTCGTGGGCCAAAGGGAATTGTTATGTCCCACAGGAAGTATGTTCTAGATTTGCTCCAGGAGATAGGTATGTTGAGTTGCAAGCCTGCTAAGATGCCGATTGACCAAAGATTGAAGTTGAGTGCGGAAGTAGGTGAGCCAGTTGACAGAGAGCGGTATCAGAGGTTGAGTAGGCCGACTGATATACTTGAACCATACCAGATCAGATATATCATTTGTTGTGAGTGTGATGAGCAGGTATATGCGTGACCCTAGATAGGGTCATATGGATGCCGTGTACCAAATATTGAGATACCTGAAGAGTGCACCGGGAAAAAGATTGATCTTCAAAAAGAATGAGCATCTAAACATTGAGGGCTACTGCGATTCAAACTAGGATAGTTGTGTTGATGACAGAAAGTCAACATCTTGATATTGCATGTTTGTAGGAGACAATCTAGTCTCTTGGAAGAGTAAGAAACAACCAGTAGTGGCGCATTTTACAGTAGAGGCAGAGTACAGAGTCATGACCCTGAGTGTTGCTGAGCTGATTAAGTTGAAGTCGATACTTGTAGAACTCAAGATGGACCTGAAGTCCCAGTTGAAATTGTGGTGCGACAATAAGTCAACGATTAGCATTGCCAATAACCCAGTTCAACACGATAGAATCAAGTATATAGAAATTGATAGTTTCTTCATTAAAGAAAAATTGAATAGTGGGTTGTTGGAGCTTAGTCACATAGCCACCAAGGAACAAGTTTCTGATGTACTGACTAAAGGCCTTAGTTCCCTAGATTTTGAAAGACTTTGTAATAAGATGGTTTTAGTTGATATCTTCCGCCCATCTTGAGGGGGAGTGTTGGTATTTACGCATTTATGTTAAAGATTAGGGGCTAATTTCAATTGATGAACTTTGTACCTATTTAAGCCCGAAGGCTTTTATCCAATAAACAAGTTTGCCATTACTAAATCACAATTAGATCCTTGACACAAAAATTCAATTATGTTGTCTGCTCAATTGAGGAATCAAATGATCTGAGTACTCTAAGTATTGATGAACTACATGAAAGCCTTCTTGTGCATGAACAAAGAATGCAGGAGAAGAGCAAACATTAAAAGTTGTGCAGGTGAATGGTTCTAGCCAAGGAAGAGGCCGAGGAAGACGTGGTAGACGCAAAGGAAGATAATTTGTGAATAGGTAGAACATTGAATGCTATAAATGTCACAAGTTGGGACATTTTCAAAATGAATGTCCGTAATGGGAAAAAAGAGCAAATTATGCAGAAGCAGAAGATGATGAGATCTTGCTAATGGCATACACTGAATCCCCTCAAGCACAAAGATAAGAGGTATGGTTTCTTGACTCTAGATGCAGCACCCATATGTTAGAAAATAGACAGTGGTTTGTAGATATTGAGGAAGATTTCACTCGGACAGTAAAGCTTGGCAATGGAACAAGGTTGACAGTGCTGGAAGAGCCAAGGTGAAGTTGTATCTAAATGGACTAACTCACGCCTACGCAACTGTACCCAGTATATTCCCAACTAAGTTGGGGTTTGGGGGGTATGATGTACGCGGCCTTACCTTTGTAACTGTATAAAGAGGCCGTTTCTGTTTTGCGACCCAGACAGGTATCGATTATTGGACCTCACAGCTGTGAGGTGTAGTTGCTCACCACTTGAGCTACCAGGACTTGATGGACTATCTCAAGTACGATCTAATGTATATTATGTTCCTGATTTAAAGAACAATTTGATGAGTCTATGACAACTTCAAGAAAAGGGATTGGCTATATTAATTTAGAATGACACTTGTAAAGTTTTTCATCAGCGTAGGGGCGTGATTATGCATACTGATATGAGTAGAAATAGGATGTTTTATGTTTCAGCTGCTATGTTTTAAGCATAAGCATCTCTATGCTTCAAAGTTGAAACTACATCAGGTAAGGAATCTTACATGTGACATTGTTGATTTGGACACCTAAATCACACCAGTATGAAAGATCTTACTGACAAACAGATGGTAAGTGGACTGCTACCTTTGAAGTATCTAGAAAAGCTGTGTTGCATGCTTAACTGGCAAGAACACAGAATATAAGTGCCAAAGAAAATAGTGTTGAGAGCATCAAAACCACTTCATCTTATACACTCAGACATATGTGGATCAATTAAACTAGCTTCAAATCATAAGAAAATGTGTTTCCTGAGCTTCATTGATGATCTAACACGAAAGATTTGGGTTTATTTCTTGCAAGAAAAATCTAAAGCATTTGCTCTCTTCAAAATATTCAAAGCATGTGTTGAAAAGGAGATATGAGATTCTATAATCTGCTTGAGAATAGACAGGGGAGGTGAATTTTGCTCAAAGGAATTTGAAGAATTCAGTAAGGCACAAGGCACTAGCAGACAACTGACAACAGCCTTCACCCCTCAACAAAATAAAGTTACTGAGAGGAAAAATAGAACCATCATGAATGTTGTTCGAGCAATGCTAATGGAGAAAAAGGTTCCAATAACCTTTTGGGCTGAAGCTATGCAATGGTGTGTTCACATTCAGAATCGATGCCCAACCGCAGGTGTTGAACACAAAACACCTGAGGAAGCATGGAGTGGTAAGAAAACTGTAGTGAATTATTTCAGAATTTTTGGGTGCCTAGCATAAGTCCGCATACCTGATTTGAAAAGAAACAAATTGGATGACAAGAGCAAAATATGTGTATTTCTTGGAGTTAGTGTTGAATTTAAGGCCGAGAGACTATGATCCAGTCTTTAAGAAGATTGTTATTAGCAAAGATGTAGTGTTTGAAGAGGGTGAGGAGTGGAACTGGAATGAGGAAGGAACCAAGTATGATGTAAAGGAATGGGAAGATGAAGGTTAAAAGTATGATGAGGATGTTGAAGAAGCAAGTTGCAAGGGAGAAAGTGCAGTAGTTGCTCCCCAGATTAGTTCAAACAACAACAACAATCTGACAGGAGAAACTATCTCATCTCAAGGAGCTCTCAACAACTAGGATGAAGAAAAAGATCAACGAGAGAAAAGAACACCAATCTGGATGGCAGATTATGAAACAGGAGAAGGATTATCTGATGATGATTTGATAAATGCATTGTAGGTAACAGAAGTTGATCCTATAATTTTTGAGGAGACAACCAAGAATAACAACTGGAGAAAAATAATGGCATTAGAGATCGAGCCCGTAGGAAAGAATCACACTTTGGAACTAACCAAGTTGCGTAAAGGCGCAAAGCCTATTGGAGTAAAATGGGTATTCAAGACCTAACTCAATGAAAATGGAAATGTAGAGAAGTTCAAAGCAAGATTGGTGGCAAAATACTATGCACAACGCCATAGAATCGATTACACAGAGGTGTTTGCTTCAGTGGCAAGGTTTGACACAGTACGCTTGATACTAGCAATAGCTGCTCATTTCAGTTTGGATGTGTTTCAACTTAATGTAAAAAGCGCATTCCTCTACGGGGAACTCAAAGAAGAAGTATTTGTGCTACAGCCTGAAGGTTTCATCTAATCCTTTCTTCGGGCCAAGTATATGCTTCTTCAAGCCAAAGGCGCGTGGTTTAAATAAAAGTAAAGAAAATCATCCCTTGCTCATGAACTATCAGACGTTGAAAGAGCAGTCAGGACTCATTCTGTCGGATACGAGCATAAGCTTGAGCAAAGAAGAGTTCGTATGCTTTCACCAGTATATGAGCAAAAACTTTTGACAAGTATGGAATTTATTACTTTGATTAAAAGATTGGGGAAAGGGTATGATAAAAAAGAGAATAGAGGCCTTTGGCTTTCATCTGTTTCCGACAGCACCGTTTGCAACTCTGTCAACTGCTTCCTAAGTTCTGTCAATTCCAACTAGCCCTGGGCAGCGGTGCGGGCAGTGCCGAAACAGCTCGTACCGCGTCCCGCCCACGAAAGTTGCGGTTCCAAAAATCTATACCGCGAACCGCCTGCGAAGAGCTGTTACCACACCGCGAAACATTGGCTGTGCAGTGTGGTGCGGTGCGGGTGTTACCCGCATAATAAAAAAGTGTTATCACGTTCCGCCCGCTAACAAATGCGGGTACAAAAATAGTGCCCGCGTCCGTCCGCTACCCGCGCGGGCGCAGGTCTGGCGGGCACGGGCGCGGGCGGTGCGGAATTTACCGCAACCGCTGCCCAGGGCTAGTTCCAACGGCGACATCCGATAAGGTGCACATGCAGGGGCTTGGCACCAGGGACTATATCAATCTTGTGATCAATGGCCCGTCTAGGGGGAAGGTTCTTTTGGAGTTCTGATGGCATTACATCTGCATACTCTTTGAGAATTTCAGCTACTTTGTCCGGAATTTCCACCTTGTGGTCAGGTTTGACCTCCGCCAAAAGGTAAGTCCCTTCTTCAAACCATTGCCCACTTGTATAGCAGTAGATAGCAAGAGGAGGATAAAGTTCTCAAATTAAGAAATGCATTATATGTCCTTAAACAAGCACCACGTGCTTGGTACATCAGGATTGAGACATTCTTCATGTGGACATGATTTGAGAAATGCCCTAGTGAACACACCTTGTTCACTCAATCAAAGAAAGGTAAAATCCTGCCAGTAAATCTCTATGTTGATGATCTAATCTTCATTGGAGAGCCTGATTGCTGAATTTAAAGACTCTATGATGCTGGAATTTGACATGAGTGACTATGGAGGATGAAATTCTTCATCGGAATAGAAGTTAAGCAAAACATAGATGGGATCTTCATCTGCCAGAAGAGATATGCAAGAGATTCTAGCTCGGTTTGACATGGAGGATGCTAATGCTGTCAAAAATCCAATAGTTGGTACAAAGCTGTCTAAAGATGAGGGAGGAACCAGAGTAGATGAAACTTTGTTCAAAGAAGTGGTTGGCAGCCTAACGTACCTAACAGTAACCAGACCAGATCTCATGTTCAGTGTAAGTCTGATAAGCAGGTTTATGTGCAGACCTACGATGATGCATTGGCTAGCAACAAAAAGAATCCTAAGATATCTTAAGGTCACAATGGATCATGGAATCCTCTACCAGGGAGGAGACAACAATCTGAAACTTATAGCATTTTCTGATAGTGACTATGCAATGAGCTTGGATGATCGAAGAAGCTCTTCTGGTTGTGTGTTTATGTTAGGTTCAGGAGCCATTTCTTGGTCCTCCAAGAAGCAATCTGTAGTAGCTCTCTCCACAACAGAGGCAGAGTATATTGCAGCGACATCATGTGCATGTCAGTGTGTTTGGCTCAGAATAATAATGGAGAAACTTGAATTTGAAGGATGGACAAGCACCATGATTCACTGTGATAACAATTCCACCATTAAACTATCAAAAAATCCAGTCTTTCACGGGAAGAGCAAGAACATAGACGTGAAATTCCATTTCCTAAGAGATTTAGTGAATGAAGGAGCTATTGAGTTAACATACTGCAATTCCCAAGAACAACTTGCAGATATCATGATGAAACCAATGAAGCTAGATCAGTTTGAAAAACTACAAAAAGATGCTTGGAATTATCAGCATAAGCTAAGCATTGACATAACTTAGCTTAAAGGAGGGATTGTTGGAGTTATTCCAGTTTTGAATTAGTCAATTGAATAAGTCTTTTCTCTTGTCCACGTTTAGTTTGTCCGAGCCTTAGGGAGGATTTAGTCCTCATCAGTTTCGTTTTTCTTGTATCTGTAAGGCTATATAGAAGCCTCTTCTTCATTGAATAACGTACTCAGTTCAATACATTCTTTGTTCAAAACACTTCTTGCATGCATGTACATGGTGTTCATTTGTCATGTCTTGCCAGATACATTGGAGTTTGTGGGAAATATAAACAAGGAGCAGTTGTATTTGTAATTCCCATCTTCAAAAAAATTTGTTTAGGCCTTAGGGGCTAGGAGTTGGTAGGCTAATCATGAGATTATGAATTGTTTTGAATACTTTTTTCTTAGAAGTTTAATGATTAATTAGATTAATAACTCTCATCGTTATGTTATAATTTAGTTCAATTGTTGTTCCAATTATTGATCAGATTTTCCTGAACTGAATCACACTATTGATGGTGTCATTAAGGCATGAAATCTTCTCTTTTCTTAGCCCTCCTCAATCCTCATAGGCATATGACTTTAATTATATCATTATCAAATAAAAAAAAATTCTTAGATCATATATATATATATATGGGGACGGTTATATTGACATCTAGTTTACACCATTCGTTACACTCTTTCCTTAAAAGTCTATGTTTAGGGTCCGTAGGGTTTAGGGTTTGAGGTTTATGGTTTAGATTTATAGATTTTTAGGTCTTAGGGTTTATATTTTCGAATTTAGAGCTTAGTGTTTAAGTTTTTTTGGTTTATAACCCTAAACCCTAAAATTAAACCCTAAATTCATTAACCCTAAAAAAAATCTAACCCTAAGCTCTAAATTTGAAAATATAAACCCTAAGATCTAAATATCTATAAATCTAAATCCTAAACCTCAAACCCTAAATCCTACGGATCCTAAACATATACTTTTAAGGAAACAGTGTAACGAATAATGTAAAATTAGGTGTTAAAATAACGCTCCCCTATATATATATATATATATTGCAACTTAAACATTACCGATTAAATAATTATTTCAATCGACATGAGATAGGTCATAGGAAAACCTTTTGGACGGTACGGTGAACAATATGAAAGATTTTATTTTTGTAGTCAAAATATATTAATATATATTATTTTTTATTTTTTATTGTTATGTAATTTGATTAATTCTCATTGTTATTTTTGTAATTATAAATTACAGTATTGATGGGGTCCTTATGAGGCATGAAATCTTCTCTTTCTTAATAGGCATATATATGACTTCAATTCAATTATTCCCTAATATAATATAAACACGAACATTATTATTTGCCTCCCTTCGCTTCTTCTGTCTTCTTCAGCTCTGTCTTCATCTCGCCGTCACCATGAATCCTTGAACCAGTGTGCTTTTCAAGTGTATATGCAGCATTTTAGTATGATATATCAAGAATTCTTGGAAGGCACAGTCGCGTAGTGCAACAGTTTCAAGTTTCTCAGTCAGAGTTCTCCTGTTTCCTTGGTAATACAGCAACTTTCTGTCTCTACTTTTCTGCTATATACAATGTATTGCATAGTTTAGTACTAAATACAAGCATATTTCGATTGATCCCCTTGAAAACCTCGACTGTTGCGTGATTTTTTCTTTGTGTGTGCCAGAAAGAAAAGTTAGAGGGTAGGGTGTTAATTGGAGCTTTACTGAGCGTGTGAACTTAACGCTAAGTGACAATTTCTTAATTTTTCTGATTTTGTGACCCATAGAAATGATTTGGCTTGTGGTTCTTTGTGGGGATGGAATAGTGCCTTTATGTTCTATTATTTTTGTTGAATGTGCTGTGAGATTTATGATTCCTTTTGTCTCACATTGTATCTCTACATCCCTCCTTCCTTTCGTGTGTTTCTGTGATTTCTCCATGATGATTCATCTATCTCAACAAGTAGCTGGATTTTTATTGTGATAGTTGAAACATCAGATCATCTCACACACATTATATGCTCTCAACGCAGTTAAATTGAGTGCATATGGGGAAGACCGTTCAGGTTTGTGGTTTTCAACGTCATCTCAGTGAGGAAGCCCTTAAACAGTTCATCGAGCATCTTACAGGCCAAGGGACTGTCATTGCCTTAGAAGTACAGTTATCAAAGGGTTCAAGGATGGATGCCAAAATCCAGTTCACAAAGGCGGAATGTGTTGTGAAGATAATCAGCTGGTTTAATGATAACCCATATTTTGTTGCTTGTGGTATGGCAGCTAGGGAGCTAGATAATGGAATTGCTCCAAGGCCCAAGGCAATCTGGCCGGATTTAGATTGTATTTCTTTGCACTTTGGATGCCAGATATCGTCTAATAAATTTTCAGTTTTGTGCAAGAGTGAAAGTGTTATTGCCGCATTTTGGACCGGGTTGAAAAACTACGCTTCTTTTTGTGCCATGCTTCAGTTGATACATGCTTCAGTTGAGTACGCTTCTTTTTTGCACTTTGGATGCCAGATATCGCTTTTTTTTTTCTGGTTAATTTTGTAATGGGTTCAACTTTTATCTGAAAGAAGGCAACAGTTAAGCGCCCACCAACTCTGGATGCAGAAATTGAGGAGGATCGAGAGCCTAGCCTCCAAGAAATCGTCAAAATAAGGGTAATATTACATCTTGACTTGAGCTCTTCCGAGGGATTTTTTGGTTTTTTGATGTAACTGTTGGGAAAAGAAAAGATTGTTTTTTGTTGAAGACTTTTTTTTTCTCTTGGTTATGGGATGAATTAATTGATTGTTAATCATTTGTTCAGCTGGCGGAGAGTGGAGAAAAGGAAAGATTGAAGGAGCTTTTGAGAGAGGCTGGTAGAATGCAGTTGGACTGATGCATGAGAGTCGTCTGCAAGTGTTTATGTGTCTCTTCTACTTTTTGAGATTAGATAGAAGTCTTGCTTGGTTTAGTCCTTTTGTTCTCATTCTCAATGAAGCCTGCAATAAAAGCAGAGATGTTGCAGCGAATTCGTTCCTTTCTCGCGTCAACTGCGCTTTGATCCGTAATATAGAGCTTTTCATCTATGGATGATTGGAGGGAGCTCCCCCAACCTCAAATGTTAAACCTGTAAAGTCATAGTTTGTACCTATGAAGTTAGTTAGAAGCCGCTGAGGGAGATTTGATGCTGCTGCGTGTTTGATCTTTGATGCCAGTCTACACTAAGAAATTCTGAGACGGGCTGCCTCTCCAAGATATCTATCGGCTTGAGGATTGGCAGACATCAACATCAAATACCAAGCTGAAGTTAGTATATGATCTACAATGAAATTCCTCTGATCTGGATGAGTGGTGGCTTATGGGAAATGATGACAGAATTGATAGTGTGAAAATGTACACGGAGTGTGATATCCCTTGAAGATTTCTTAAAAACCTGGATCTGGATGTAGTATTGTTTTATTAAATGCCTGTTTTGTACCACTATTTTTTCAAATTATTTTTCTCATTCTTTTTTTTTAAGATTATTTCAAAAATAGTGTTTTAAATCTCCACTTCTCCTATTCCTTCTCCTTTTTTTTCCAGTTAAAACTCCTTTTTTCAGAAGTAGGTAGAAACCTACTTTTTTTTCTACTTCTCCTTTTAATGGCAATTTC
>JAOWBN010179000.1:0-17371 GCA_028565015.1 Pinguicula moranensis
CACCATTATCTAACCTCAAGCACTTGATTTTCAACCCGGTCTGATTTTCAACTTCAGTCTTCCACTTCTTGAAAGTAGCAAACACATCTGATTTGTGTTTCGAAAGGTAACCCATACCTTCCTACTGAAGTCGTTGATGAAGCTAACATAGTATCTCGAGCCACCAAAAGAGGGGACAGGAGATGGTCCCCATACATCCGAGTGCATTAGATCCAATTAGCCCTGGGTTCCGCGCCCGCCCGCCCCCGCATCCGCCAATTCCGTGTTCGCGCGGAATGCGGTGCGGATGCGAATAAAAAATCGTATTCCGTAAAGTTATGCGGGCGGAATGCGAAAAGCAGATTTTTGCTTTGCGGAGCATCCGCCCACATAATTTTTTTATATATATTTTTTTTATTTAAATACAAAATATATGCGGCGGATTCCATGGAATTCAGCATCCGCCCGCCCACAATTTTTATTTATTTATTTGTTTGTTTTTATAGGCAGATATACTTATGCGGACTCCGCGGATTCCGCATCCGCCCCACCCGCAAAATTACACGGAATCTATAAATTTCGCATCCACCCATGAAATTACGCGGAGCGGGCGGATGCGAAACACTGTTCATCGCGGGCGGATGCAAAATTGAAAAATCGATTCTGCAACCTTCGCGGGCGGAACGCGAACGGGCGGTTCTGGTTATGCCCGCTCCACTGCCATGCCTAGATTCAATCGTGCTTTTCGCTCTCTGATGGTCTTTGTGAAACTGACACGCTTCTACATTCCCAGAACACAGCTCACAAAATCCCATCTTCACAGATTTCAACCCTTTCAGGCAACCCTTCAAAGCTAGAATCTGCATCCCCTTCTCACTCATATAACCGAGTCTCTTATGCGACAAACTCGAGCTCGATATACTATCAGTAGCTGCAGCAAGATTCTCAACAACAGCAGTGTTGTATAAAGTGCCCATTTGTACACCACTTGCTATGACCATCGCTCCTCTAACAATCTTCCAACAACCGCTGCCGAATCTTGAGTCATAGTCCAAACTGTCCAGCTGACCAATTGAAATCATATTCTTTTGCAAGTCAGTAATGTATATGACATTCTCGAAATTTAATGCTCTGCCACCTGCAATCTAGATACACAAATCTCCTCTACCTGCAATTTGTATAACTCGGTTATCAGTCAAGTACACTCTTCTAAAATTTCTAAACTTGAGATTTTGGAATATTTCCTTACTTGGAAAAGAATGGAATAATGCTCCAGAATCCAGTATCCACGACTCAACTGGATTGTCCACACTAAGGACCAAGGCATCCTAACTATCATCTGTAAGACATACAGAATCATCATCTGCTTGGAATTTCTATTTTGAACCTTTTTTCTGCCTTCTCGATTTTGGACAATCTCTGCTCATGTGGCCTTTCTCATCACAATTCCAGCAAGTAACTACATATTTGCCTTTCGATTTATTCCGCCCTTTCGACTTCGAGCGACCATGCTTGCTCTGGCCTCCCTTAGTTCTGTCTCTGCCCCTACCCTCTGTACTGAGTGCGTTACCAGATGAATCACTAATTTCCCTCTTGCGAATACTCTCGCTCAGGACAATATCTCGGACTTCATCAAATTTTAACTTCTCAGATCCACGCGAACTGCTAATTGCGGAAACAACAGTATCCCACGATTCGGGTAGCGAAGACATAAGTAACAGGGCTCTAATCTCATCATCGAATTCGATATCAATTGAACTCAATTGACTGATAATCATATTGAATTCGTTTACATGATCTGCAACAGATCCACTCTCGAACAATACCAAATTGAACAAACAACACATCAAGCATACATTGTTCATTGCCGATGGCTTCTCATACAAGTTTGGCAAGGACTTCAGAACTCCTGCAGTAGTTTTTTTCTTTTACGATGTTGAAGGCAACGTTCCTTGCCAGTGACAGACGAATCAACCCAAGTGCCTGACAATCCTTCAGATCCCAGACTTCTTGCTTCATCATTTCTGGCTTCACTCCCAACAAGGGGGGTCGTGAAGGTTTTTCTGATACAGAAGATCTTCCATCTGCATCCTCCAGAAACCAAAATTGGCTCCATCGAATTTGTCAATTAAACCCTTCGCGCTTTCCATATCTTTTATATCGTTCTGATACAGAATCTCTCTCTGATACCAGTTGTTAAGATCGAACAACACACACAATCAAAGACAAGTGCAAAAACAAAGCAAAAGCATAGATTTACTGATTCACCCAAATTGGCTACTTCCACGGCGGCTAGGATTCTTTATTTCACTATTTTTTCGAATACAAAGTACAATGAAAGACAAAAGTATTTATAGGCAAGAATTCTGATAGAGTTAGAATTCCTCCAGGGATTAATCAAATGACATAATTGCCCCTACAAGTAGTAGACACGTTCTCCACTAACTGATTTGGGCTCTAACATCAAAAATTATATCACCTGAAGGATCTGGGTGGTCTATAGTGGATGGTGAAGGTAACTTCAGAGTCAAGATAAGGACGAACATAAGACATGTGATAAGTGCAAGTGACTTTCCAATCTCCGTTATTCTTCTCCTCGTATACACTATCGTCTCCCCCTAAGCTTGAGTCTCTCTCTCCCCATCAAACTCCTCATCAACCAATATTTCTTCCACCTGTTGAACCGGTTGAATTACACAAGGAATGTCCCAAACTCTTACTATCAGGGGCTCACCCTTTTGACTTCTACTCTCCCCCTCTTACCGTATAAACCAAGGATCTGGTGAGTCAAAGAATGAATAAGAGTGAGCAAAATAACTATTGGTTATTTGGTTAACCGAAAGCATACTGTTAACTGAATCGAATAACTGAAATTTTTTGATTATTCAGTTATTTGGTTTAGGTTCGGTTATGATTTTGCATAGCCAAAAAATTTCGATTATGGTTATAACTGATCCATTATCAGTTATAACTGAAAACCAATTTTTTTGTTTGATTTAGATAAAATAACATGTTAAATTCTAATGATATTGTCAACTGTTCGAGTAGTTAAGCATTAAGGCCTGAAATTTGTTTGGCTTTGCCTATTTAGGTTTGAAACCTGGTGCATATGTATTAATCAATAATTTAGTTATATTTTTGTATAAAATAGAAAAGTAATGAGTTCAGCTCGACCCACGATATTAACGTTGTAATCTAACGCTCAGTCAACTGTGTTACAAAAACTTTATTTGTTCAACTACACTTGTACACTTATAATTTGTAAGAAAAAAATAAATTAATTAAAAAAATTTAAAAAATGTTCAGTTAGACAGTTAACTGACAACCGAATTGATTACTGAATAACTAAAAAAATTTGGTTATTCGATTTAGTTATGGAAGACCATAACCGAACATATTTTGGTTATTACCATAACCGAAACTGAAAACCGAATACACAACCGTAGGAATGAAGATACCTCATGGGAGAAGTACAACTCTTGTTCCTATCCATACTCATAAACAATCTTCTATCAACTGGGCTCCAACAAATATATCCCTTATGTGTAGTAGAGTAACCTACAAATACACTCTTGATCATCCTCAGATCTAGTTTTTCTCCCTCGGTCTATTTTCCTTCACAAAGCACACAGTCGAACATCCTCAAAGGAAGAGTATATGCTTTGTATCTTTCCATACCTGAAATGGGGATATCTACTCCAAGATTTGTTAGGGCATCCTGTTAATCAAGAAAGTGGCTGTTAGAATTGTTTTGCCCTAGAAGTACTTTGGAGCATTCACCACAATCATCATAGTTTGAGCAACCTTCAGGAGATGTCGATTCTTTCTCTTTGTTATCCCATTTTGCTATGGTGTGTATGAGCAAGTAGTTTGATGCTGGATTCCCTATAATAACATAATGGTGTTATGTTTGTTTACTAAATATCTATTTTCTTGCAGGATACTTTGAGACAACTTCATATCTCTATCACCGTTGATGGGCCACAATGATCGCAAATTAATATTTTTAATTTCAAGGCCTGAATTAACATCTCATAACTACCAGAAAATAGCAATTACAACCCACGTTGCCGAAAATCTCGTGCCAGCCTTTTCATGCAACAGTTACCAGATACTTAAAAAATCATTTAACCCAAATTTCAACCCATAACTACCACGATCAATTCACTCTAACCCATTACGTCTAACTATTTAAACCAAACTAATCCTGCTCTTTCTCAAGACTCAATTCTCGCTCATTGCCTAGACCCTAGATCTTACAAACTATGTAGAAGAAGTCGAAAAGCTTGATGGCATTCATTCGATTTCGATCGTCGACCACTTTGTATGATGCATTCAATGCTGATACTATTGCAAGGATATGACACTGAAGAAAGTTAGAATCACTAAGATTGTGCAACCCTAGAAATTTGCGGGTAGTCAAGCTAAAGAGTTCTTTGATTCCACTAAGGGGATTGAAGTGATAAAGGAGACAGGGATTTTTACGGAAACCCTTCCTAGCATCAAGAAAGCGTGCAATGATAAGTACTAGACTCAATTTCTTCGTACACCAAGAGAATATTCTCTTAACCTGGTTCAGAATTCAACACACATCTAGAGAAGGCTCAAGATGAGAAGGTCTATGTTCGAGGCTGTATGGTCTCCTTGAGCCCCACTGAAATCAACACCAACCTCATCAACTTGATAGAGGATGAATTCTTGGAATTTAAGGAAGGATTTCCAAATCTGAAGGATGTGGCCCAGTTGTTGTGAAATGTGGACATGATATGGAAAATGTCAACAGCCCCGAATCCTATTAAACTAGGCGTGAACAAAGTTGGTTGCCATATAAGCGTGGTCATGTGGCACTTGTTTGGTTGCACCTGCATGATGCCCACTACACACACTGTCAACATCAAATTAAAGAGGCTAAAGCTGACTTATGCATTTGAGACAGGAAGAAACATTGACGTAGGCAAGGTGATTTACAAAAACATCATGGAAACGGCCGCCTCACTGGACAAGAGATCTAGTTCGCTGTACTTTCCATCCCTTATCATGGCCCTTTGCTTGAAGGGTGGCATATCTCTTACAGCTAACGAAAAATTGCATCCCCCAGCTTTGCACATCTGGCTAATGCTAATAACGTACAACCTCGTGGGCACAGACTCCGGGTCAGACTAAAGACTATCGGCTGCCTCAGGAGAGTAATGTTTTTATTACATCTGTTTTTTCTTTCCATTGAGGGCAATGTCGGGTTTAAGTTTGGGAAGGGGTGCATCATTTAAACTATTTTTCTTTTTGATCCATCCATTCGTTGGTTGAACTACTTTATCCTATTTTGAATTATTTCATTTTGTTTGCTTGAACTTTTGCTTATCCTATTTTGGACAACGATTTAATTTATTTTATTTTATTTTGTTCATTATCTGGTTTCCCGATGTAGTTGGTGTTTTCTGTGCATGATGCTTCCGTTAGTAAATACATCCTTTGCATTATGTCATGAATTTAAGGGAGGATTGCATGGTAAATAAAAATTAGTGAGTGATGCATTGTGGGGACTATGTAGAAGTGAAGTAATCCAAATGAACGTCTTGAGTTAGATAGGAATCCCGAATGACTCTACAACTAGAAGTAGCCCTTCTCAGCCTAAACAAGTTTGGGACAAGTTATGGATAGGAAAAAGTAAAAGCAAATAGCCAAAAGTAGAAGTTTTTTTTAATGTATTTTGAGGAGTAGCTAGGCTTTGCTATATGTGCACTCAAAGCTCAAAAAGTTACTCCGAAAGAAAAGAAAAGGAAGGAACATCACTCATGTAAGTAAATGCTCCCAAATTGTGTATGCATTAGTGCTCTAAAATTCATTGTACAAATCTTGTAAAAAGCACATTTATAGGCTAAAAAATAATGTGTATCTCTTTCGCTGACCGCCTTGGCATGACAAAAAGCGAGGGTGATGAAAAAGATTAAAAGGTCTAGTACGAACACTGTTTAATTCACGAACCTAAGACGGAGAAGTTCACAAAAAATATAGGAACTATATGCCCACTTCATAAAAATTTTAGAAACAAGCAATGCATATCTTAAATTAATTGACTATATGTATTGATTAATTTATTCCCAATTACTATGAGTGGCTACAAAAACCATTGCATAAAGATTCATCCAAAAAGGGGTAGGGTTCCTTAATGAGCTTTAGAATTTTGCTTGAAGACAAGCAAAGATTTAAGTTTGGGGATGTTGATAAGTTGGTTTTGTAACAACTTATAATTGACTTTTATGCTTAGATCTCGCAAATCCTCAAAAGATAAAAGTGTAATTCATACTCATTTTTCTTATCTACAGGATTTCAATGAATATGTCATGCGAATATGTAATTAAAGGATGAACGACAACAATCGCAAGGTCATGGCCCCAAGTCCCACTAGGCACAACTCCAGCCTGAACACCACCTAATCTTTTGGCAGGAAAAGAGACAAAATTCTACGTGCAAAGGGAATAGTGGACGGACGAGTTTATCCTTATTTATGAGAAAATATCTTCCCAGTAGCTCTCTTGGAAGCCAACCATCTTGTCGCCGCAAAAATGGAAGGTCTCGCCCAACAACGGAGAGAACATGACCGAAGACAACAAGCTAAAGGCGACTCTTCAAGAGAAGAAGGAAAGAGCTCTTGAGACTCCACTATTCAACCGAGGGGATTTCCTGAACCATGAACTCAAAATTTGTTTATCTTTGTGAGGCTTGTGCATCAAGCATGAGCTAAAACCATATTTTAGAGTGTGATGTAGCCCTTTGTGTATTTTTGGAAAGTGTTTCAAATGTTTAGCTTTTGGTTAAGATATTGAAGTTGTTTGATTTATTACACTTCATTATTAATTAGCATGTGCTTGACACCCATGTGAATCTAACCTTCGTGTAAGATTCGAGAAATGAGAACCTAGCTAGAAAGGGTAAAACCAACCTCAAGTACCATCAACATGAGATTCGAGAGATGAATGGTGATGAGAAAGGTTCTACCGTGCATGAATTTCATGAGATTAAAGCCTCTTAGTAAGTCGCACGAGATTTGAAAGATAAGTTCGAACCTACTAAGAGAGGATTTTGTGAGTGAGCAATTCTTGGTATGTTTAGGCATGAGATTCGAGAGATGAATGCCTGCATACCGCATAAGAGGAGCTATTACTTTAGAGAAATTAGTAGCTAAGGAAAGGAATCCAGTGGGAAACTAAACTTCATAACCATTTTTTTGGATAGGTAATCAGCAGATCAGCGCCACACGTTGGTTTTGCAAAAAACCGACGGATGACAACCCGCTAACTGTGGGCTCCTATCTAGGTATCCATCGAACCCATTTGGCCCTCCGACTAATCCCGAGGTGACAATGACATATTAATCCCAATGCAAAAACCCGACTGGGCCCCACTGACACTTGGTAAGCCATGTGGCATAGTGGGCAGAAAATCGATCCACAGTGTTTCCACTGGGAATCGATCCCGCTAGCTCTTGACAAGCCAGGAGGTAGCGGACCACTGGGACAAGTTGCCTTGTCAACTTCATAACCATATGCTAAGCTAAGAAACTAACTTCCCTAAGTGCACTAAGAGGTGAAGTCATATGCCCTAGATCTTTATCCAAGAGAAGTTATCACATATTTTGTGCCTAGTAAATTGAAAATACCAAAAATAGTATTATGTATGGATACGTTTATTTCACTTTTTTTAGTGTAAGAATGAATGCCATTAGTTTTTTGTCCAAATTGCATTCAAATTCACTGAAATTGGTGCTTATCATCTACAATCCCTGTGGTTCAACACTCGTTTTTATCACTATAATACTTGTTACAACTTGTGCACTTGCAAATACGTCAACAGTAAGACAAGAGCTCAAATACATAAGAGCTTCTAATACCAGAGCTAACATACGATCTCTTGGTGTGCTTGCCAAACTCACATGCATTATAAAATAGTAATAGTTTGTCTTAGCTACTTTTTTCATATAAATTAGGATACGATCGACTCAAGAACGAGAAGGAGGGGCTATCCAAATGCCTACGTAATGCCTACGTTAAAGTAGTACTAAGTCCTCCACACTTCAATCTCTGCTAGATCTTTCCACTATGGATGAGAGGGCTGAGCCCAATATCTTTTGATTCATGTACCACAAGTCACTACGCTATATCCCAGTTCCAATAAACACGTCTGTTCCTTTCTCTCAAAATATTAGATTTGGAACATGAAACAAAACAGTACAGTTTCATTGGCGGACAATAACATTACCAGATAGGAAATTTACATGAAAAGAAGGAGCACGCAAAACTTTGGACAAAGTAAAAATATTGGTAAATTGCACTATACCCTTACCAATTACTAGTTTATCCGTACTATTGGTTGTTTTGACACTTAACGGAAATGCTAGGCGAGTGTAGCTCCCTAGCAGCAGTCATTACATATCCATAAGACCCAAAATCATTGATCCAGTAGTGGGAAAGGAGGTCAGAACAAGTGAGTCACACGTACCTTTGGGAAAGGAGACAGGAGTAGCATCACTAGAGAACGAGGATCAGATGGGTGTATCATCTCCCATAACTGCAGCCTTTACCTTCCTCTGGAGCACCTAGAAGTATGCTCGATCTTTCTCAGAAAGGTCAGTGCTCTCTAAAGACTCTTCTTCGTCATTATCCACCATCTAATTTGTTTGATAGCCTCCTTGTCCGCCACCTCTCCTTCCTCCATGATCATGACCCCTACCTCCAAACCATCCTCTTCCACCAGAATCTCTCTTGGGATAGCTTAGGGGAGAACTTCATCAAATGGCCTACACGGCTCTTTCCTTGTGTACCTGTCACCCGTGAACTAGCAGTAGTTAAATCTTTTGTACTTGAAACTATACTAGGCTCAGAGTGTAGCTTCCTCTAACTCTCATCCTATATCATAACAACAATGGAGTCATCCAGTGAAGAGATAGTAGCCTGAGCCAAGAGGATTGATCTCCTCGGGCCAAAATTTTGGTTCATGCCCTTCAAGAACCTCATAGTCCTCTCTAGTTTACAAATCTTCTGTAGTTTACACTATGGTCACTATAGCTCAACATAGGAAAGAATTGATCTATCTTTGCCCGCAGTTTCCACAAACAGATGGCTTAGTCCTCGATTGACCTATCTCTCTATACCTCTACATGAATCTCTAGCTCAATCTGGAACACTCATCTGGTTTTCAGTACCAGAGTAGGTTTTCTTCAATTTCTCCCATATGCCACTCATTAATCCAATATCATCCACAGAAGAAGAAATTAAGGGAGTCATCGAGTTGAGTAGTCAAATGAACAACATGGCATGCATGGCATTCCAATCATCGGTCAAGCCTTGTCAGTTCATGAGTCATCTCCCGTCAGAAAGCCCCTTAGTTTCTTCCCAGCTATAGTGACCTCAATCCGATATGACTAGATAAATTATGTAGCCAATCTATCAAGCTTTAGATATACAGATGGAAGATCTAGCTTTACTTGTACTTGAGCAGCAGCGAGATAGTGGTCATAGTCAAGGTACTCACCCCCTGTATAATCTCAACTAAGGCTAGCACCGTAGGATCCAGTTTCCCAAAAACCTCCAATCTTTCACCCACCACATTCTTCTCCTTTCCTTCCATCTGTCACACAACTACTTCACAATCCACAACTCAAGGAGTCTCCAATTTACAACCTCACCGATGGCTCAACCAGCAACAATCCACAACATAAAAATACATCAATAATCCAACACGCCTAATTGGATATTAAAGTTTAAACATACATCATAACAACCACACCAACCAAACAATCTATTTTCAACAATCAACTCTCCAAAAAAAAATATGGGCAACAACATTTCATCAAATCCAACAAGTACGTTCAACATTTTTCCACAAAAGCAAAGTATACCTTCAAGAGAAATGAAGGAACACTACGCATATACTGAGAGTAGCAATGGGTAGCGTCTGTTTCCAATGAGTGACAACTATTTTTTTGCGTAGCAGGCTGTAGGGCTGCTAGTAGTGGGTTGTACCTATGGACATGACTCCATTCGGGTGTAACAAAAGGGCTGTGAAGCTGCACGGACAGCAACGTAATGAATTCCCCATGTGGGTAGTGGTGCGGGAAAGCCCTATGCGTGGCTCATGTCGGCATATGAGTTTGACGCACGAGGGAGGTGTGTATGCTAGGTTTTCATCGGCAATATGAGGTTTCTGGCGACGACGATGGTGGAACAATGGCAGCATGTGCTAGGGTTTTTATTCTCTGATACCAAGTTGATAAATAAGGTTCGACAAATAACTTGTTTTTATTGAATAATAGCCCTTAAACTTATATAGAGTACATTTATCACATATTGCAACTAGGTCCCTAGACTATGATAAATACCAACAATGTTTAATGTGACGTATTTTGTAGATGATACTATTGACATGTATAAAGCCCTGCTTGTAGCTAAAACGTTCACGTAGGTTCTTGGTACGGATTTTGGGGCGACCTTTGCCCCTATGGCTAAGCTTACCACTGTCCAACCTTTGTTTCTTCCTATTTGTGGACCTTGTATCAACTTGATGTCAAGAATGCATAGAATGGAAATTTATTTGAGAATATCTACATGGATCCAACGTTCAAGTTTTGTGTTGAGGGGGACTACTCAGGAAAAAGATGCCGTCTTTGGAAGTTTCTCTATGGCTTGAAGCAATCTCCTCGTGCATGGTTTGGTTTGCTTCAGCGATGTGGTACTCAATTTGGGATTTACTCAATGTCATTCAGATTATACCTTCTTTACTTGTCATAATCCTTGAGGCCAGTGTGTCATTATTTCAGTTTGTGGATGATATTATCATTACTGTAGATGATGCACCTGATATTGGTCAAATAAAGTGCCATTTTGGGATGATTTTTTATGTCAATGATTTTGGCTCACTCAAGTTATTTTTTGGCATTGGGGTGGCTAGGTTTCGCCGAGGTATTTCCTTTTTCTAGCAAAACTACATGCTTGACCACCTTTAGGACACTGTAATGTTTGGGTGTAGTCCTGCCTCCTCTCTATTGATCCAAATCGGAAGTTGTCTACAGATATGGGAGAGTTATTTCTAGATCCATTTGTGTATCAGTGACTTGTGGGTCAACTTATCTATTTGACAAAAATAAGATCGGATATAACTTACGTAGTTAGTATTGTAAGCCAGTTAATGCACTCACTAAGGACAACACATTTGGATGCAGTATACTCATATTCTCTAATACCTGAAAATTTGCTTTGGTTTTGGCATCTTCTTTAAACCATGAGCTCAATTCGAACTATATTGCTTCACAGATGCTGATAATGCAAGACCGAAAAATGATCGTCTCTTCACTTCAGATTTGTGCACCTTGCGCGGGAGTCACCTTATATCATGGAAATGCAAAGCAGTTCTCTCCCAATCTTCTTCTAAAATTGAGTACCGAGCTATGGCGCAAGGGGCATGTGAAATACTATGTCTTTGTTCTCTTCTTCAAGAGTTGGGGTTTGCAGTAATAGACTCATTCACCTTATTTTTTGATAACAAGTCTGCTATTATGTTTTCCTTCAACTCTGCTCCTCATGAGAGAGCGAAGCACATTGAGGTCGATATTCACTTCATTAGTCTAAGAGTTTTTATTTTTTTTTCAAAATTACCCTTGTATTACTGTATATAAACTCATGCATTCTCATAATACAATATAATATACTTTTACCTGAATTATATTCAGTAAAATCCTTACTTGATAAGCCTTGATCAAGTACTCACAGATTTCAACTAGAAGTTTTTGAGCTTTTTCATCAATCTGACTGAATAGTTAAATTGAAGATGTAGTAAATGGGGTAATTAGTTAGATGATCGAACTGGGACAAAACATGGATGGTTTTGCACAAGGAATCAGAGAACATGGTAAGTTAATGAAAATGTTGAGAAAAAAACAAAAAGAATGTAGCATCACAGCATAAATGTTTTGATGTAATGAAATTATAAAATCCACAGTGAAATTGGAACACAAATTGAGCAAAACAGTGAAAGGAAAGCTGAACTTGGGTGCAAGAATTCTTCAAGTTGGGGGATGGAAAATGTTTTCAAGTATAAATTCAATGTTATCGGCGATGAAAAACTGTTGAATGCTTATCAATGTTATTTATCAACAACAACATGGCTAATAACTAGACTACTCTTTGTTTCTAATTAGAGAGTTGCCTTCTAAATTGAGTTGTCTATTAAAGTCGCTACAGTAGAGAGAAAACTGCAAAAAGTAGAATATAAGGTAAGATAAATGCAACTGCTCTCTATAATGAGAATGATTTGCTCTGTACATAGAACATGAGATACTGAAACATGAATCCAAATTTGCCAATGAAGATTCCATTAGGAAAAATCAAGGGAACCATTGAAAATGAAACATGGAAAAACCAACACAAAAATAAGTAAAAGCTAGTGACGGAGGACAATTTCGAGTTCTATTTCATGGGATTTGTAAATCATCAAAGAGCTTTAAAGCATCTCCAGCAATCAATTCCTCAAGCAAGACGAGATTTTTAGGCCAACATGTTTACCGTACTAGGTCCTCTTTTTGGTTTCACCTTATTTTCTTTTCATAAAAAGCGTAGCTGCATTTGCAAACCTTTACACATCGGGAAAGGTGGTTTTGATAGACATATACACCTGTGATTACTTCGAATTTAAATGATTATCTACACACAAATGTTGTTTTAGTACACATCTTTAAAAAACCTCGGGCCCAGTCCAGTTATTCTTTGGCCTGAGATAACCCCATTATAACCCCGGATTTCTTATAAAAACGTGTAGGTTTACTTATTCGCATTCATCCAAATTGAAAAATGACCTGCTATCTCTGCCTTTTACCCATTAATTACATCTTCTACCACCATATAAGCGCCTTCTCCTCTCTTACGCCGCAATTTCCCCTTTTTGTTCGTCTCCTTTCCCAAACCTAAACCTTCATCACCAATGCGTGCTTCTGTCCTAACAATGCTTCTTTGCCGGAAAAACAATATGGTCAGTTGCCTACCGTTCACGTAGGATTAGGCTCCACGCACAGGTACCAATTTTTTTATTGTGTCTATGCTTATTTGCAGAAACCCTAGATCTAGGTTTACAAATGAGATCATATTATTTATTCATCTTGGGCTATTTTTTGTCCTTGGTTGGTCTTCATTCGCAGGGCACAAGACAATCATGGTTTCACTGGTAAGCACTCTAACCAACAAACCCTAAATCTAAGTTCACGGTTGAAACTCGTATTGTTTAATATTTTTACGCTCTTTGCGTTCCTAGTAGGTATTTATTCGCCAAAGAAACAATTTGCTTTTAACATAAGCGTATTATCCCAGTTTAGTCGTTCTGTGACTTTCCCAGAAGCTGTTCTAGGATTCTTGCATAGATTCACAGTAGTTGTTCAACCTTCTGCTAGATGTACTGCAAATCTGTAATTCAATCGATATGGTAGTTTCACATTCATATACTTTTATATGAATTTTTGTTTCTATTGTAGAATCTTTGCTGTCTGTTTTTGACTTTTAACGCAGTGAACAAACAATGGAATTAATGAACACACAATAATGTTCACTCTTGTCGTTTCCATTAGTTTTTGAGGTTGTGAAGGATGAGGAATTTGAGAAGGAAGACCAAAAGCGTAAGCTAGAAGCACCTCCAAAGTACATTGGGTAAGATACTAGATCAGATCTCCTTCTTGGATAGGTTAACACAAAGCAGAAGACGGGAATATTTCAATAACCTAAGGATGCACAGAAGTGCCTTCAATTAACTATGTCGTGTGTTGTGTGAGGCGGGAAACCTTAAGGATGATCACTATGTTACAGTGATAGAGAAGACTGCTATTTTCCTGCGAACTTTATCCCACTACCAGAAGAACAGGACTCGGCAAACAAACTTCAGGAGAAGCGATCAGACCATCAACAATGCTTTCCATGACGTCTCGCGGACGATTCTGAAGCTAAAGTTAAGATTCCTGAAGCCAACAACAACAATTGAAGATGACTGTACTAATAGAAGGTGGAGTTGTTTTCAGGTGAATCTTAATTATCTTAACATAACACTATAGTGTCATTTGTTAGCATTCCACATAACACACATAACATAAATGCTGTTGTAAGGGATGCTTGGGTGCTCTATATGGTACCTATATTCCTATGACGATGCTTGTAGATGAGCAGTAGAGATACAAAACAAGGAAGGGACATTTGGCAACCAATGTACTTGGCGTCTGTGACACTCAAGGCTAATTTGTATACATGTGGGAAGGTTTAGCAGCTGATACAAGGATACTTAAGGATGCAGTGACGTGGATGTCAGACCTAAAAGTACCACCAGTCACGCATTACCTTCTGATATGTCATTACATTCTGATATGTTATTAGGTCCTTAGTTAAACATAATCCTTTTCTCGTTGTAGGTTGCTACTACTTGTGCGACGGAGGATACATGTATTGTGACGACTTCCTCATGCCAAATAGGTTCACATGTTACCACCTTAAAGAGTGGGGCATTGGTAATCGTCGCCCGCATAACCCACATGAAATATTCAACATGCGATATACTTCACCAAGGAACATCATTGAAAGATCCTTTGGCATATTGAAGAAAAGGTTTGTTATTTTTTGTAGCCCTATGTTCTACTCTCCCGACACACAAATAGACATAATTTTGGCATTTGGTTTACTGCACAATTTTATTATGAATTTAACGCCATTAGACTCATTATTGGTTGGCGGAGAGGTTGCCACAAAAAGATACGATGAAGTATTTGATGACGCTGAGGCATATATACAATCTGTTGAGCCATCAGCCGAGTGGAATCAAAAGCGTGATTCTTTGGCAGCTGATTCTTGGAATATATAAGTGTCAGAGGGTCCGCGTACGGAGTAAGATAACATTGTTGTTATTGTTGTTCTGATTATTTGTTTTATTAAGCCATTTTCTTTACTAGGTTCCATACCTGCAAATATATGTACTTTACGAGCAAATGCTCTGTTATTTTACATACAATATGTTTTACCATTTGGATTGACCTACTCGCAGGTGGATGGCAAACTGCACATCCACCTGTATACTTATTGAAAATAGAAAGAAATTATTGTGTTCTTCTTATTCAATTGAAAGAACTACACGCCTATAAATAGGCATACAAATGTGTGTGAACGTGATCTATATTGTCAAAGTTCTCAAACTTCAACATTCAACATTTGTAACTACATTCAACATTTGCAACTTCAACATTTGCGAATTCAAAAATACTGCATACTACTCGTCCACCTGTTTACTGCATGCTTCAATCAAAAGAAAACAAGTTCATCTTGGCTCGCCGTCAACAAGTAGTAGCCTCATATTTGCAGAGGAAACCAACATGTAGCAACAAATTTAGTTAAGATAGAATAAGAACAAATAGCAACTTTTTAATGATGTGAGGGAATGGTATTTTCGGTTTAAGCGGGAACTGAGGGACGGGAAATAGGGTTTAGGGTTTTCTTTGGTGGATGAAGGATATTTTCGTCAATTCACCAATTTTTAATGATATGACATAGTTATCACTGCTACCAAACAAAGACAATAATTTCGGAGTTATCCGAAACACCACGTCTGCGTTGTTTACCCTTGCCGAAATGCAGAGTTATCAAAATAGCCAAGGATCATATCTCGCTACCAAACCCAGCCTAAGAGTTCTCGAGCTTCATTCTGCTGCGATGATTGGGCATGAAAGAACAAATTTCAAATTCTAGAAATTTAATGTGGATCTTTCTTGCCCCATTGAGATTCTAAGACTGTTAAAAATCTATCATGAGAAATAGTTCTTCATCAGGCAGTTCTCTAGCAAAACTTTACTCAAAATACTGGAAGTTAAATGATGTCATTGAACTTCAAATTCTCGGAAGTGTTTGATGTTTCTTGTGAGCACAGGCTTGCCAGACACTGTATTTTATTAAAAAAAAAAAAAAAGTTCCTAAAGCAAATATTTAGCTCCATATGAAAGATTTGCAGAACACAAAAGCACACATGCATGCAACTTATACCAGGAAACAAGAATAGAAAGGTATACACTTCGAATGCATGCTATACATATTGCATTTTAACCAAGTTCAAAGGCTTTGCACAGCATAAATAACAAGGGAATTAAACAATGTCTGCATTTTTTTTTTTCAAAAGTAAAAAAGTTACCGCAGCGACATATTCTTCACTAGGAAGATGGAGTAGGCAATGTGGGTATCATCAACTAAAGCTAATGAATTCTGTATTAACAAGACATGTTTGAAATCCAACACAATCCAATCCAATCCAGGTCGAGATAAATTCAAATACTGAAAGAAAACTGTAAGCGCATCCACCGTACAAATATGAATACTGAAAAATACTTATGGATCAGGAGCCCCAATAGGAGCAAAGTTGACAATGCTGTGTCTAATTTGATGTAAACTGTTAATACTTTCTTGCTAAGCAACAACTTTGAAGTCTGGTAGAAACTATGGTTTTAAGCATTGGATAGATTTCATTTTCACTTTTATTTTTTGTCATGCAATCCAATATAGGTCTCAATTCAACTATCAATGACCTCATGCAAGAAATATCAAACACGAATTTGTCCATATAAAAATCAAGAAAAGCATTACATAGTATAAATGCTGAAATTTGACTCTAAAAGCAATGAATATGTCTTCAGATGGAAGGCTATTGTCATCCACAAAGTGATGAAATTAGCACAAGAAAATTGAAAATGGAAAGTGAAAAGCTACTTAGCCCTCCTCTTTGTTCTTCGTTTTTTTTTCAGAAGATGGGTGACATCAGAAAGCGAAAAATCCAGCTCAAGAAAGTGTTAATACCAATCTGCACACACACAATGCTGACCAAAAACATAGCAAAGTTAGGTCAATGTCACAATTTGGATCCAACTTTATGACAGGATGTTAAAATTTGGGTTATAAGCTTCCTTCGAAAGCACAAATTAAAATACAAAAGGAAAAATACTAGGGGCCAAAAGAATTACTAGCCATGAGATTGACCAGGAGATAGAGTGCCACAATTCCTTCGATCCTCTGTGAACTAAAGATACTACTTCTCCTCCTGTTATGGGTTTGGGACCGGGGCCAGTTGAGTTCAATCACTTTCAGTTAAAGAAAACCTTATGCATACACCATAACTTCATCTAAATAAAAGAACTGGATTACGTCAATAGTAGCTGGTCTGACAAAGAATGATCCAACTCAGTCACTAGATTATGTGGGTAAGAAAAAGGAAAAGAAAGCATGCATACCAACTTTGTGGATGCATTTTGATCCTGAAAAAGATTGCCCAACTTTAAGATATGATGACACAAAGCTGACTCATGAAAATAAATAAAAACTTAAGCCCAAAGAAGCCTT
>JAOWBN010179011.1:0-29849 GCA_028565015.1 Pinguicula moranensis
CCCTAAGGTTTCAGAGATCAATTGTAGCCGGAGGACAATCAATTTGGCCGTTGAACGTTCGCTCAAACCCTAGCCCCCTGGCAACTTGCTCGGACAATTCGCGTTGATTCTAAAGACCGATTTTGAAATTGAAGATACCTACGTGAAGCTTGTTCAGTGGGGAACAAAGCCCAGTGGGTGCGATCGTCCAATTTGTGCTGGAATGTGTCCAATTTGGCTATAGAAGTTTCTGCAAAAGGTCAGGTGATCATTAAGACGGTAAAGGGGAAAATTCACTGGAAGAACACCCTCCATCAGCTAGAGAGAGTTGGGCCAAAATCAGTCGGTGTTTGTCTCTCTTGACGTATGCTTTTATTGGAATGGCCTTTACCATCCAATTCGTGAGAGAATTCACCAGATTAGGCTTGAATAGATATGTCAGTGGTGTTGTCCCTTGCCTTCACAAGGGAGCTCAGTCATGTGGTAACATCAATTGTTGTTGCAGGACGTATTGGAAGTGCATTTGCTACTGAATTAGGGAATATGCAGGTCTCTGAACAAACTGGCACTTTGAGAGTTTTTGGAGCAGACCCTGTTGATTATCTTGTAACCCCTAGAGTGCTGGCTTCATGCATTGCCCTCCCATTTTTAACTCTGATGTGCTTCACTGTCGGAATGGCATCAAGTGCTTTACTTGCAGATAGCGTTTATGGCATCAGCATCAACATAGTATTGGACTCTGCTCGAAGATCTTTTAAGGGCATGGGATATTATTAAAATAAAAAAAAAGATGGGGCTTGGAGCCAATGCATATTGTGAGGGTGCACTAATAAATATTTATTGCAGGATTCGCTCGTGTAGGTTTGACAACAGAGGCGATGCATATCTTTGATGAGATGCAAAAGGCAAGAGAGTGAAACTTGACATTGAGGTTAGATTTTATGTTATATCTTTATTTTTCCGGCAAAGAGCTCGTATTTATTTAATTGCATTGAGTTTTATTTACGTGATTGAGGGCATTGAGCCTTTATATAACTAATTGTCACACTATAATTGTTTAAATGCAATAAGGTTGTTGTTGGAATTAATTATTCGGTGTTGGACTCTTGCTGGACTAATTTGGCTTTTAGCTATTGCCTAACCTTCTCATTGTTAGTGGGAGCATGGTACTTTTACGAGTTGGCATTTATGACATAACTCTTAATCCCCGTCAGGTAATCCAGAGTAATAAATTTATGTGTGTATTATCTCATAAGTGGGGTGTACCGTGTCGTTACCTATTAGATCTGGTAACCATATCCAACCTTTAGCTGCTTCTATTTCTTGCACATTCAACATGAACCAGTTATTGTTTTGAACAGCCAGTTGCTGTTCAAAACACTTGCTGTCTAAATAGAATAGACACCCCACTGCTTGCTCAACTGCCACACCATATCTTTGAGCCTTCAGTTTCTATCGGTAGCAAAGCTCAAAAGCAAAGCTCAGAACCAAAGCTTAAAAGCAAAGCTCAGAACCGAAGCTCAAAGCAAAGCTCAATAGCGTAAATAAAATATATGGTTAGCCAGCTTTCGTTGGCCCCCATTTTAAATAAAATATATGGTTAGCAAGTTTTCGTTGGCCCCCATTTTAAACCTTTTTTTTGTTGATAGGTAGTCATATGGCCAGGTTGATCACATGGTAATTTGTGTGCCTGGTTGATCACATGGTAATTTGTGTGCCATATATCGCCTATAACTAACCTAGGTATCAACTTGTCAACTTTACCGACTAATCCGATAACAAAGCAGAGTTGTATCCAACCCGAATCGAACCCTCAGATCTCATCAGGCAAGTTCCGTGGTCGAGTGCAGATGCCGCTGGGCTCGTGCAACTTGAAGTTCTCCATATTTTTTTTCTTAATTGGTTTTTTTGTTCCAGAGATTTCTATAGTCAACGAGAGTTCTCTCAGAAGCCTTCAAATATAGAAACATAGGCCTCTGAGACAAGTTTCCTATCCAATTCTAGAAGGTAAGCTTCTTCTCTGCGTTGTTTCGAAAGTTTTTATGTTTATTCTATAACTATAGTGTTGGGGAAATTTCTGATTTTTTTTTCTCATTAAACTATTCTTCCCATTAAGAATACGGAAAATTTGGATTACTTTAGTTGAAGGAGGAGATATATTCTAACTGTGTGCACTGGGTGTTCGATAAAAAGCACCAATTAGTTTGCTCTTCAACCAATCATGATCTAAGGATTCAATGGGTTATAGGATCATATTTGGTCATCCAGAAGCGTCGTAACGGGATGCATAATGCATTTTTATGCCCAAAATTGCCATCTCGATTAGAAGTACTGATTCGGATAGATTTGGTTATGATCAGTTCGCCCTTGTGTTGTGTTCTGTTGGTAGAGAAATTCAAAATTATGCATGAGAAACAAATTGAATGATAACGGACATATCGTGTAAGGAAACAGAAATAAAATATCAGTGGAAAATGGCTGGGGTTCAGGGTTTTTATAACATTTCTTGTCTTCATTTCATACATTTAGAAGTGGGATGGTGTAAAAGTAAGGTACTTAAATGATTGTTTTACTATTTATTTTGCTTTTAGCTTAGGTCTTTTGTTGATGAAGTAGATGATAAACTACAATTGACTTTATATGTTTTCCTTTCAAAGCAGTTTGAATTCTGTTGGAGTTGTTTGATTTTGAATATGTAGTAATATTAAAGTATGGTGATTTTACAGTTATCTCTGAACTGTACTTGTTTGTTGTGAAGAATAGAACCTTGATGAATCTATTATAATTTGAATTGAATAGCACAATATGAAGACTTTTGGCTTGATGATGAGTTAGGTTGGAGTTTGAAGATCATGCATTATGTGTCTTAATTTTTGTGTTATTCAATAATCTCGTGATATTTCTTCAAATTAAAAGCTCTTCCGATAGGGATCAGAATATCTTGTAGCCTGTTTCTTTATCTGTAGCAAGTGATAATGAGTATTCGGGGAACATGGCTTGAAATTGTTACATTACTCATGTGTGTTGCTTTCCCATGAATATCTCTTCGACCTTCTGCTCGTTTCCTAGACGTGTACATACATTAACCTAAACCATAATTTTGCTATTAATTTTCAATCATATCGGTCATTCACCATGATATCTCTTCCCAACTCTTCTGCTCTCTCATTTTCCCCACCTCAATATTTTTGACAGAATGGATCATATTTGAGACACACATCCTTCTTTGCAAGAGTTCTCTACAGCTAGCTTAATATATACTTGCAAATTTCCTGATTGCCATAATAGTGAAGTGAGTGGGCATCCTTGGCAGTCATGCGTGGTGTTTGTTCATCAATGTCTCAGTTTTATCGGAAACTGCATACCGTGTCTCATGATGGTCCAAGTGACAGCTTGAGGAGGAAGCTTTCCGAGTTACAGAGGAACAGAAGTAGAAGAAATCCCAAGAAAAATCAATTATATGTTGATGTTCCTGAATCAAAATCTTACCTTGATACAGCAACCATGCCAATGATACTGACTGCTATTGGGACAGCCCTGTTCGCAAAGCTCCTAATGATGGTACTGTCAATATATTGCCTCTAAATTTTTTAGTTTTCGCGACCCATCATATTGGTTGATTTGCCTAAACATTAAAGATTCTCGGATTTCAGTAAAAAGAGCTCCCAACTGTATGATGCTCATTGTATGCAAGCAAAAAAGCGGTTCTTAAGAATTGGCCTCTTTTTCTTTTTGTGATTGGAGCATTTGCAGATTAAGATTTTTAATGAATTACTGATAGCAAATCCTGGTCACTTCGTCTAACTTATAGATTTCATATAGTGTATCTTATATAATAATGGTATTTAAAGTTTTAATGCTCTGTTACTATATTTTCTTTTCGATGTTGCAATTCCACTGGCGATGTGTACAATAAGGCATCTCAGAGATAATATGAAATTGTTCCTTTGCAGCTTGATGATGCAAAGTCTCAGGAAAGGATTGAACGGAAGATAAAGAATGCCCCTCCTGGTCAAGGAACTGTCAGGATGCTAACTCGTGAAGAATGGGACTATATCCAAGAACTGCCCCCAAGGACTCCATTCGAGTCTAAGTATGCTCGTCCAGATGCAAAAATACGGACTGGAGAAAAATTGCACAAGGTAAATTTCTACCTGTCATGAATTCTTAGCATCTACACCTAGTCATCAGATCTTCAAGCATCCTATTAGCACGTTAAACAGTATATTCCCTGCATCTATATCCTGGATACTGTTGACATGTACTTGAACTATGGGTCTTGCTCCCGTTTACGAATGTTTACTACTTTCTGCAATTGTGAAATTCAACTGGATGATCTTGCTCCGCAGGAAGATATTAAGGACTGGATTGTGGATGTTTTGGCTGATGCATTGACAAGAGCAGAGGAAACTGCGAGGGTCCGCAATCCAACATAGATAGGCAGAAGCGGGTGAGGCTTTGCATATGTAGGCATAAATTGTGTTGCTGCTACACGGTTTCGCCCTTTCACTCCGTACAATCATGCCAAGCCATCCATCACAAGTTGCTTGATGCGGAGGTGGGTGAATTCTATGATGCATTGTCTGCTTATATTTTACTCCAGTCTTAGGCTAAATGTTGCAATAACTTCCATTATTTCTCAGTGCAACCGTTAGTCTAATTAAACATTTTTTTTATTGGGAAAATTAAGTTATCTCATTGCGGCCATATGCCAAAACAATTAGGCAGCACTCGGGTACAACTACTTTTAAACAGAATTAATACAATAGCGAGGATTTCTTGTAATAAGCTCTCCAATCCCCAATCACCAGTAATAGTTTAAATTCCAATAATTCTACTTTGTTACAGCAAAATAAATAGAGTTAAGGAAAAGGGAAAAAGAGATTCGGTAGAGGAAAATGCGGAGCTTAAACGGAAACAATTGCAAAAAATAGTTGAATATGGCAAGTACCCCGAAGAAAGAGGATATAACCCGGCGCGAGCCAGTAAAGCAGTTAAACAATCTTTAAATTCATCTTTGTTTAAAGAAATTGCATATTTAAATTTAAAGTATGACACATGGTTAAAATTAAAATATGATGCATCGAAAATAGTGGAACTAAAGAATGATATAGATATGTAAACCAAGTGGACCAACTAGATACTCGAGATCAAAATAACATCACTGCGACATAACAACAAGCCCAAGCAGAGGCAGACAATGAACAGAAAGAAAGCTCATGATTATTAAAACTTACAACGTGAGAGGGAGGATTGGGGGACTGGAAGAAGAGAAGAGATAAAACAGATGATATGGAGGAAAAAATTCAAATGATATGTATCTCGGAGACAATCAGATTCACTCTCCCCGTATGACTGTGGTGAAATATAGCTGTCTAACAGGTTTGACTAGCGTGTTAGCCAATGGTTTGCTCGGATTAATAGGGAGGCGAGGCTTAGGAAAAAAGAAAATCATGATAGTTAAACATATATTCCCCATGTGAATTAAAAAACGAAAAAATAATTATGGTCAAAAATATTCATAATGCTCCAGCAAGAACTCGAAGGGTTGTGGTGCCTGTGTGGGGACTTAAATGTAGCTCACAGCATAGAGGAGGGAAAACCTCTACTAAATAACCCTACAAGCGAAATGAAAGAATTTGATCTTTTTGTAAGGCAAAGTAAACTTGTTGATATTCCACTACAGAGGCAGCGCTTCATGAGGACAAATGAGCATTATACCTTTGCTAGTAGGCTAGATAAATTTCTACTCTCTAGAGTGGTACTAGCATAGTCGAACTTACATCAGATTGTTCTACAAAACAAACCTTGAATCACAAACCAGTAATGCTTAAGCAAGAAGCTAGTGATTGGGGGTTCACCCCATTCCAAACCTTGAACTATTGGAATGAACATATGGAATTTAAACCATTGGTCAAAGCAACATGGGATAAGGAGATAGGTCAAGGAAGAAGTGGGTACAACCTGAGTGAAAAAATCAGGAACCTGATGAAGGCCTTGAAGGGTTGGAACAATGAGGTATTCAGTCATGTGGGGCAAAGTATGGAGGCAAAGCAACAAGTAATCGCTGACTTAGAGGAGAAAGCAGAAAGACAAATCATAACTGAAATGGAGTTAAGGCTTAATGAGAATGATAAACAGAACTTCCAAATACTACTTCAGAGACATGATATAATCTTATATAAAAAAATCTAGGGTAACATGGCTAAAAGAAGGTGAAGGTAACACAAAATTTTATCATGCACGAATTAGAAGAAACAGGCAAAGAAATGAACTCAGAGGACTGCATATAAATGGCCATTGGTCGGAAGAGGTTTGCGAAATAAAGAAATGAATCAAAAAGCATTTCAAAAAACACTACTCAACGGATTATCAAGATAGGATTTATCTAGCTATTAGGGCCCCGAACAGACTAACGATGAGGATAATGAGTTTCTTATAAAGCCCTTTATAGAAGAAGAGATTTGGCAAACAATATGGTCATGTGCATCAAATAAGAGCCCAAATACTGATGGACTTAATTTTTACTTCATAAAGCGCCACTGGGAGATAAAGAAGAATAAGTTCATTGCATTCATACAACAATTTCATGAAAATAGTAGATTGATAAAAGGAATCAACTTCACACATATTGTGCTCACACCGAAAATAGGTAGCGTAGAGCGGATTGAGCACTTTAGGCCAATATCGCTAGTTGTATGTGCATTCAAAATCTTAGCAAAAGTTCTGGTAAACCATTTGAGTATAGTAATACCTAAAATCATCTCTCCGTATTAGATGACCTTCATTAAAGAAAAGCATATTATAGATGGTGTAGTCATCACTAATGAAGTTATTGATGAAGAAAAAAGAAGCAAGCGCAAAGTGATACTTCTCAAAATGAATTTTGAAAAGGCATTTAACTCCGTAAATTGGGATATTATTTAGGATGCGGGAAAAAATTTACTTTCGAGAGAAATGACGAAAATGGATTCAAGAGTGTATAACATCGGTTACGACCATAGTTCTAGTAAACGATAGTCTCTTAGGGGATTTTTCAATGCAAAGAGGATTGAGGCAGAGCGACCCTTTGTCTCATTTCCTCTTTCTTATTGCAGCTGAGGGTTGTATCTGGTGATTGAACGAGCAACCAATATGAGAAAGTGGAAACCACTACTCCTTGGGAAAGTCAAAATACCACTGTCCTACTACAGTACGCAGATGGTACACTGCTATTCTGTGAAGGTACCAAAGAAAGTGTACAAATCATGAAAGGCATTTGAGACTCTTTGAAATGAATTCAGGGCTAAAAGTGAATTTTTTTCAAAAGCTGCATAATGGGGATAAATATCCCAAATCTGGAGTTGCAAGAATATGCGGATAGGATCAAATGTCTGACAGCTAAGCTACCCAAAGTCTATCTCGGTCTAACCTTGGGAGCCAATCCAGGGAGACAGATCACTTGGCAAGATTGCAAAAAGAACCTAAAGAGGGGAAAATGCCTATCTTGCATTTGAAGGGAGAATATCTCCTATTAAGTCAATACTCACGGGATTAGTGACATACTTTCTCTCGACATTTAAGGCACCAAGAAAAGTAATAAATACCATGAGAATAGTACAATCTAAATTTCTATGGGGGAGTTGCCTCTAGAAAAATAATCCTATTCATTGGTCAAATGGGAACAAATTGGCCAAGAAACCAACCGAGGAGGTCTATGTATAAAGAATCTAGAACTATTTAATCTAGCTTTGTTAGTTAAATGGTATTGGAAGATGGAGCGTCTGTACATTCCTCCTTTCTCTTCGTACATGGCGTTGCCGTCGCACTGTAGCCCCTTCCTCCTTCACTCCGTCGCCTCCGTCCCCCGTGGTTCATCTGTCTGACCTCCGACACTCCATCTCTCCCCTCCCCGGGCAGTCTCACACGCTCGGGAAGCGCCTATTCTGCCGTTCTCACCCTCTGTAGTTGCCTTCTTTCAGCTCACTTCCCCCCGTATTCTGTCGTCGACCTCCTGCCCACCTGCTGATGACTCCCTGGATTATTCCGTCGCAACAGCTGAAACTAATGAAGAGGGCTTCTATCAAAGCAGGTAAAGCCCCTATGGAATCTAAGCTCAATCTCAGCTCCTTCGCGTCGTTGTTCACTCAGAACCCCCGGTCGGTTAATGACAGACTGGGGCCAAGAGTCACCTTACCTATGGAGACTTCACAAGGGCACCGACTGGCTACTCGCAGCTTCTACCTTACAAACTTCTCTTAGGGCTGTTTACTGGCAGGTTGTACAGTACGTTGAAGCACCAAGGCTGTATCAAGAACATGTACATTGCTCGTAAGCTCAACAATAGGGGATTCCAGTTCGGATTTGTAGACTTTGCTGATGTGGAGGATATCGATCTTATGCTGTTCAAACTCAACAATACTTGGATCGGTTCATTCCGTATGCAGGCAAACGTTGCCAGATTTCCTAAGCTTTCGCATTCCAATCATGTGGTGAAGGCCTCTAGTTCCTTAGTCCCCCTGAAATTGCCGCAAGTTCCCCCAGCCCCTAAGCAGGCAGTAGGCTCTCCATCAGCCAAGTCACCTAGTACATCGATGGAGCTCTCTTTTACCTCATCAGTGGATGTTCATTCTTGGTTAGGTCAAAGCTACTTGGCCACCCTCAGTCAAACCCATACTTGTCGTGATCTCCAATGGGGTCTGAATTCTACAGGATATCTGAATGTGGTTGTTAGTCCCGTAGGATCTAGGAAGGTCCTTCTATGGGAGGAGGAACCATTAGATCTTAGTAACCTGTTAGAAAAAGACAAGGCTTGGTTATCCACTCGGGTTGAGGACATCTCTCTATGGTCCCCTCAGGAGCCAGCCAAGAGTCGACTTTGTAGACTTTTGATTTTTGGGTTGCCTCTCCACGCTTGGTCCCAATCCAACTTGTCTGCTATTGGTAATAAGATAGACACCCTTATCTGCATTGAGGACTTAACTCTATTCAAACAAGACTTGGAGGCTGCCTATCTTGTGGTCCAAGTGCCTCTTGGTTCGAGGGTTTATCAAATTATGAAGGTTTTAGTCTATGGTGTCTCTTACTCCTTGTATGTTGTGGATATTGCTTACATTGAGCAACTATGGCAGGACATGTTAGCATCCTTCTCATACTCTAACTCATCCTCTGTATCTTCCCTTGCTCCTAGCACAGTGGGTTCTACTGATGATTTCCCTTCTCTGCCAGAGGTTAAACTACTAAGCCCTGAACCTGCAGTGTCTCCTAAGATAGCCCCTAAATCCTCTGTGGTTAATGAGTTTCTACCACCTCTAGTGGCTAGTGTGCCTACACCCAATCTACCTCCACCTGTGGAGCAACCATGGCAGCCTCTTAGGATCAGTTGGTGACCTCCCTCTCTGACTGACCTGAAATCCTAGGTGGAGATGGAGAAGTTATCTGGGGGTGTCTTACCTATCTACCTAGGGCTGTGTCCATCCTGGATCCAATCAGGACATCCAATCCAGACACAGTGATTCAGGAAGCTGCTATTGCCACATCTAGTTGGAATCTGCCTGTGAAAGATCCTATGGTCAGTAATGAGATGTTACACCTCCCTGCGTCTCCTGTCTCTTCACCAGTTGCTCCTGATTGTCCCCTAGATCAATCAGGGCTTCCAACCCAGTCACTGTGATTCAGGAAGTTGTTATTGCCACACCTGGTTGGAATCCGCCTGTGAAAGATCCTATGGTCAGTAATGAGGAGTTACATCTACCTGCATCTCCTATCTCTTCACCAGCTGCTCTTGATTGTCTGATTGAGGATGATTTGACTGATATTCCAGTTACCTTGGAGGAGTTTCCACCCATCCACAATGACTCAGAGGTGGTATGTGCAATGAGTAGTCCTAAGCACTCTGTAGTTGCTAAACCAATGATCGTCAAGAGCCGTCCTAGAACGAGAAGTCAGACCACAAAGGAGGAGGATCCCGTGCGGGCAGGTAACCTGGTCATTCTGGATGGATGGTTAGGACAACTACCTGCACACTCCTCTGTTAGCCCTCCATTGCCTGAGGTGCATGCTACTAGCTGTGGATTCCCTTATGGCAGTTGGTTCACAACTCGGCATTGACTATGGTACTCACCATGAGGAGTTCCGCTCTCTGCTAGAGGATATGTCTAAGTTTGGTCACGTGGCTTGTCAGCCTTCTGTTGCTCTGCTAGGAGCTAAGAGTACTCTGTGCTCATGAAACTTGTCACTTACAACGTGTGCAGGCTGGGAAGTCAGGTGAGGAAATGGTAGGTTAAATAACTAATATTGAAGGAGCAAATGGATTTCATTAGTTTACAGGAAACCAAACTTATTTCTATAGAGAAGACTCTCTGTTCATATCTATGGTATGATTTGGACTATGACTGGTGCTACTCAAGATCTGTTGGCCTCTCAAGAGGCTTATTATGTTTGTGGAATAAGAATAAATTCAAGAGAGTTTCTATTTTTGATGGGGATGGCTTCCTTGGCGTCTCTGGTTATTGGTGTGGTGATACCTCTATGTCCACTATGATTAATGTGTACAGGTTTGGAGACTTAGCAAGCAAGCAGATCCAATGGCAGCAACTAACAGCCTACCTCCTACCTCTTAAACTCGAGAAATGCTGCTTAATGGGGGACTTCAATGTTGTGTCGGCTCTTAACGAAAGGAAGGGGATAACAGCCCATAACTATGCACAAGAGGTGAAGCTTTTCAATGCTTTCATATCTAACTTGGATCTGCAGAATCTTATGGAACGAAGAAAGTATACATGGTCACCGAAAACCTTAAAGGTAATGAGCCGTTTGGATAGATTTTTGGTCAGCTGCAAGTGGCTTGAATCTTCGGACTCTTGGAGACAGGTTGGACTTAACAAAGAAGGTTTTGATCACTGTCCAGTGAGTTTAAGTTCTAATACTTTGAACTGGGGTCCTAAACCTTTCAAGGTCCTTGATGCGTGGCTGCTTGACGGTGATTATGTTGCTGTGGTAGAACAGGCCTAGAGCAGTGCTCACTTTGAAGGTTTCTGGAGCTATAAGTTAATGATGAAGATCAGATATCTCATGGACAAAATCAGGTTATGGAATATGGCTGCCTCTAGGAAACTTTCCCTGGTGAAACAAGATCTGCTTCAAAACATCAGAGCTATTGAAATGGATGTTGAATCTGATACATCTGGTTTTGATTCTCTACGGTTGTCTGACCTGCACTCACAACTTGATATTGTCTTCAAGAAGATAATTAGCACAACCTATCAAAAATCCAGGATTAACTGGCTGCAGCAGGGTGATGAGAACACTGCTTTCTTCCACAATAGTCTTAGAGTCTCCAGAGCTGCAAATAAGATAAATGACATATGGGATGGTTCTGTCTGGTTGGAGGATCCTGAGCTTATCAAGGCATGCTTCCTCTCATACTTTAAGGACATGTTCATATAGAAATTCGCCATCAGACCGCGACTTGTCCTCAGACTTAGATCACTTGACCAGTGGCAGAAGGTGTTTCTACAATAACCTTTCGCTGAACCAGAGGTTTTGGTTACTATTTCTGACTGTGGTAGCCACTAGAGCCCCGACCCCGATGGCCTCAATTTTCTCTTCATCAAGCACTCCTCTTATTTATTGAAATTAGATATTAGGCAGCTCATGTTGGAGTTTTATAAAAATGGTAGACTAGCCAAGGGAAGCAATGCTTCTCACATTGCATTGTTGGCCCAGAATTCTACCCCTCTGCAAGTCAAGGACTTTAGGTCGATCTCCATTATTGACAGCATGCCAAAAATTATTGCCAAAGTCCTTGCCAATAGGATTAAGCTGGTAATGGATGTGCTGATTAGCCCCACACAGTCAGCTTTCATCAAAGGTAGGAGGCTCTTGGACAGTGTGATTGTAGCCAACGAGATAGTTGATGAAACTGTGAAGCTCAAGCAGCAAGCTCTAAGCTTCAAAGTGGATTTTGAGAAAGCCTTTGATACAATCAATTGGAGCTACTTAATGCAGATCATGACAAGTATGAGCTTCCCTCCTTGCTGGTTGTGGTGGATCAAAGGGTTACTAGAATCTTCCTCAACTTCTATCTTAGTCAATGGGAGCCGTACTAAGGAGTTCTACCCCTCGTGTGGCATCAGACAAGGCGACCCACTCTCACCTTTCTTGTTCCTTCTTGCCGTTGAAGGACTTTCAGCAATGATAAACAAGGCCACAAGTCTGAATTCGTTCAAAGGCATGTCCATAGGCAGAGGCATAATTCTTATTTCTCATTTACAGTTTGCTGATGACACGCTCATCCTTTTCCAAGCTGAATCGAAGTCTGTGCAAGCTTTTAAAGACATCCTACTCAACTTTGAGTTGGTCTCAGGTCTGAAGATCAACTTCAGTAAAAGCAAGCCGATTGGAGTTAATGTGCAGGCCTCTATCCTGGAAGATATGGCTGCTTTTCTGAACTGCCAACCTACCTCAATTTCTTTTAGATACTTAGGCCTACCTGTGGGGACCAGAATGAGTAAACCTGTCTCTTGGCATCCGGTCCTGGACAAATTCAAAGGTGCCTTAGGAGCTTGGGAACACAAGATGTTATCTGCAAGAGCCAAGATGACTCTGCTCAATTCTGTTTTAGCAGCACTGCCCTCTCATTATTTCTCATGTTTCAATGCACCAAAGGCCATCATCAAGTAGTTATCTTCCATTCAGAAAGGTTTCTTCTGGGGCAACTCAGCTCACAAGAAAAAATTGTGCTTGTGCTCTTGGGGGAAAGTCACTACCACAATACCTAATGAAGGCTTGGGTGTCCGCTGCCTTGCTTCTTACAATGCTACCTTGCTGGGGAAATGGGGATTGCAGATACTTATGATGAGCCTTCTCTAGCAACTACAGTCTTAAGATCCAAGTACGGAAGTACCTCTCCCTCCATTGCTGGCCTAAGAGCTCTATACTCCCCATCTAATTCCTCTGCTGTAGGTAGACCCATAGGCAGGGGTTATGCCTCTGAATGGTGATCAAGACTGCAGACGGCTCTTAATTGTTCTTGGTTCTCTGATAATATAACTCTGCAGCTTGGAAATGGTGAAAGAATTCGGCTATGGATTGATAAGTGGTTGAACAATATGTCCCTAGCTGAGAGATTCCCCAGACTATATAGGATTGAGACATACATAGATATACGTATTCCAGTGGCTATTAAGTGGAAAAATGGAATGTGATGTTGGTGCTGGAGATGGAGGAGGGGTATCATGGTCTCTAAGATGCGGGATCTAACTGACTTGTCTATGCTGCTGCAGGATATTATACTACAACCATTCACCTTAGACAGGTACATTTCCAAGTTGAACACCCAGGGGAATTATAAGGTCAGTGATGCCTATAAGATCATCATTTATGGCAAGCAGCATGTTTTCCCTGATTCTCACATTGTGCTCACTAAACTAATATGGTCCAGTCTAGCCCAAAACAAAATATGCATCTTTGCTTGGAATCTGATACAATCTGCAGTACCTACCAAAGGTACACTATAGAGGAGGGGTATCTTACCAGCCAACCAGGAGATTATTTTCCCTCTCTGTCGAACGAAAAATGAGTCTGTAAACCACTTGTTCACAGAATGCACTATCTCTAACAAGTTATGGAAGGATATTGCTTCCTGGCTAGCACTACCTACTGTTTCAGTTCCTGGAGGTCCTTCCATTCCCAATCTGCTAGAATATTTGGAATCTTTTCCTCAGGGCATCTGCGACTGATTCGCGTCTTCCCGCCGTCGTGGAGCCATTTTGGCATGCATGCGCTTTGTAGACGGCGCCTGCGATGGCTGGGGACACTGGAACTACCGCATTCTGTGGCTCCACGCGCCTGCTGGAAATCCCACGAGCCTCCACCCGCCGGCCCACGCGCCGCCACCGCCGATGACCGAAAAATCTAGAGTATCAGAATCTTCCAAATCGGTAGCTCATCGCATTCGTCAAATTAGTTTTCATTAATGTTGTGCCATTTAATGAATATTTATGTTTCAGTGGATAAGTTGGAATATTTGTTTGTGGATTGATGTGAATTGCCTAAACTTGGATATCCAATTAGGCATGGTGATGGTGGTTGATGGTGGTGGAATGTGGATATTGACGATTAACTTGTTGATTGTTGAAGTTGATTGTTGAGTGTTGTAGATGTTTGAGTTGATATTGTTTGTGGATGGGATTGTTGAGAAGATTAATGATTGTGGTGTGAAGAATTGAAGGTCTTGTTTGTTGTGATGGTTTGTTACTTGGTATTGTGATTTTTGTTGAGTGCAATGAAGGGAGAGAATGAAAAGAAAGATGGATTGGAGGCTTTGGGTAAGCTCAGTCCTAAGACCCTGAATGCTTTGATTAGATTGGTTCACGGGATGAGTATGCCTTCTTCCTCCTCTCATGATGTGAGTGTCCATGATGAGACTCGTACTTGTTTTCAGTGTGGAGAGACAGACCATTTGATGAGGTCTAGTCCCAGACCGAGGAGAAAGCCAAAATCTGGATGGATCAGACATGGTCGTGGAGGCCGTGGTTGTGAAGGTATGAGAGGTGGAGTTCGAGGTTATGGACGTGGTTATCCCACACACCTACCTGTTGATGCAGAGGAGGATGAGCTTGGCAACCCAAGTGTTTGTATACCCACCCTATCAAATGTGTCTGGTAATATTGCTCATGTTGCACTACACTCAGATGTGCGAGGTACGTATGATTCGCTTGCGCTTGCATCTTTTCCCACTGCTGGCGCACGAGATTGATCTTTGACTCTCGAGCATCCACACACGTGACAAGATATTCTGGGGAGTTCAACACCTATACTCATCTAGAAGTCTTGTCTAGTGTTAAGACTGCTGATAGTACTGATCGGCTAGTGGTTAGTAAGGGTACAATGCGTTGCACTGACACTCTGGAATTGTCCAAAGTTTTGCATGCCCCTTCTTTTCCTGTTAACCTTCTTTCCATTAGTGCTATTATTCTTCAACTCAACTGTCGTGTTATTTTTGACATTCCACAGATGATCTTTCAGGAGAAGGGACCTGAACGAAATCTTGGAAATGGCACATGGCATGATGGACTGTGGTACCTGGATAGAAAAGGCATGGTCTCAGCCCTTTCAGATATTGGTTGGACGGTTGATATACCTGAGCTACACTTGACCTGACATCTCATTTGCTGTTAGTGTGGTGAGTCGATATATGCATGACCCGAGAAAAAGCCACATGGATGCAGTGTACCAGATCCTGAGATACTTGAAGAGTGCACCAGGAAAGGGATTAATCTTCAGGAAGAACCGGCATATCAGTATTGAGGGATATTGTGATTCAGATTGGGTTAACTCTGCTGATGACAGGAAGTCCACATCTGGATACTGTGTATTTTTAGGAGGCAATTTGGACTCCTGGATGAGTAAGAAACAATCTGTTGTTACCCGGTCTACAGCTGAGGCAGAGTATAGAGCTATGGCCCCGAGTGTTGCTGAGATGATGTGGTGGAGGTCGTTACTGACAGAGTTAAAAATGGATGAGGGAGCACAGATGTAGTTGTGGTGTGACAACAGGTCAGCTATCAGTATTGCCAATAACCCGGTCCAACATGACAGAACCAAACATGTGGAAATCGACAGGTTCTTCATCAAAGAGAAGCTGACTAGTGGGCTTCTAGAGCTGAGACATGTGGCTACTAAAGAGCAGACTGCTGATTGCCTCACCAAGGGACTTAGTGCAATAGACTTGGATAGACTTTATAACAAGATGGGCTTAATCGATATCTTTTGCCCATCTTGAGAAGGAGTGTTGCGTTTGGTGTCAAAGGAGTTAGGTGAGTCACCTAACTCCCACCAACTCTATATCCCCAACTCTATATGTATGTGTGCAAAAAAAAAATACGAATAAGATTTCCTGTGTTTCCTTCTCAAGTTTCATTACCCACATTAAAAAACGTTTGTCTAATAGTTAGAAAAAGGAAACTAGAAACTCATATAAAGTCAAACCACGGAAGAGCAAGTACTGATTTTATAGTTAAACAAGAGTTCATACACATAAGTCAATCATACTGATCATCTTAATTAGATCAAATCAGTTGTACAAAATTGTATTTTTAACATAGATCATCTCCCAAACAAAGGAAAGTCGAGTTCAGAAAATCTTATTATATGCTAACAAATGATTTACAGAATTGAATGTAACATCCGTCAGTACAAGAAAATATTGACGTACCAAAGTATGAGAAATATATTGAAACCAAGTCAGAGCAAGTTGAAAGCTGGCGATATCTTTAGAGCACCACCTCCTCAACACGATTTGATAATTTTCGAAACAAATACTACTTTGTAATTCCTTCTAATATAAATCCAATAAATTCCATGCGGACAAATAGCAGATGACAGGAATACAAAACCCATAAAACATGGAAATACCATAAGAAAGTAACACTTAAGTAGCTGATTTAAATCAAGTCTTATTTTCTTAAACCTAATAAACCTTAAAACCAACATAGAACTCGTAAAAAGTAAATAAAACACTCAAAATCAACTTCAAGATATCAGAACGAACATATTTAGATCAACCAAACCTCTCCAACCACGTCTTCTTTTCGGGAATTGAATTTGGTCCCCTTATATGTGTAGTTACTGTAACGAACCCTTATCGTTAGCGAGGCATTGTAGCAGAAGAATATTGGGAGGAATAGAAGGGTCGAGAAGAGGAGGAACATAAGAAGAGTACAGAGGAAGAGAGAAAAGGGTCAGAGGAAACTTCTCATTACTTGCTTTCCAAAATACAATACAGATTGTAATATACTTTCCTTCACTGCCATAAAGTCGTGCCACGATTACTACTACAAAATACATTAAATAACAACACTTCAATTACACAATTAACTGCCAACAACAAACTAACTCTTCCACCTAATTCCTCCAATCTGGAATCTCATCAACAAGACTTCATGCGGCTTCTTCTGGATCTCTTTCCCTTTTCCTCCTAGGACTTCAATTGACTTTCATTCCTTTCCTGTGGATACATAACATTACCTCACTCTTCAGACAATCCTTGTCCCAAGGATTAGGGACAACAAAATTCTTGCGAATGAATTCAGCGTCTTCCCATACGGCTTGCGAGGGAGTAGAACCTGCCCATTGAACTAAGAATTTTTCAGTAGGACCAGACTCACCAAGAACCAATTTTGATTCAAGGATGTTCTCCGAGAATCTATGAAACTCGCCATCAATCGCCATTCTGGGAGGTACCCCTGTGCTACTTTCTCGTTTATTCAATTTTTCCTTCAGGAGTGAAACATGGAAGATAGGATGAATTTTAAAACCTTCAGGAAGTTCTAACTTGTAGGCAACCGATCCAATCTTCTTCAGTATCTTGTAGGGTTTGTAGAACCTAGGCGATAATTTCATATTTTGCCTAAAGTGTACTGAATTTTTCCTATAGGGATGCAATTTGAGATATACTTGATCTCCAACTTCGTAATGCCTTTCTGTCCTCCCTCTGTCTGCTGCTAGCTTCATTTTGTGTCTTGCAGTGTTAAGATTTTCCTTGAGTAATTCCTGCACTTTCTCTCTTTGCTGCTGGAACTTAGACACTGCCCCAAGCTTAGTTATGTGATTGGTAGGAAGTGGTATATGATGAGCATCATATCCATATAAAGCCATAAAAGGGGACATCTTTGCACTAGTTTGGTACGTGGTATTGTACCAATATTCATCAAGGAAGATCCACTGATTCCACCAGTGAGGCCTCTGGGAACACATACATTTGAGATAAGTTTCTAGGCAGCGATTAACTCTTTCTGTCTGCCCATCCATTTGGGGATGATAGGAGGAGCTCAAAGCTAGTTTAACCCCAACCAACTTCATAAGTTCTATCCAAAACCCGCTGGTAAATACCTTGTCTCGATCTAAAACAATTTTTGTAGGCAGCCCATGCAGTTTATAGATATGATCTAGGAATAGTTTTGCTACAGATTCAACACTATAGGGATGAGCAAGAGTTAAGAAGTGTGCGTACTTGCTATACCTGTCAACAACCACAAGAATTATATTGCGTCCCTCTTATTTAGGTAAGCCTTGAGGAGGAACTTCTAAGGGTTGTAGTAAACCTGCACTGGCCGAAGAATCAGGCTTACTTCCCGAACATACATCACATGAATTAATCCAATCCTCCACTTCCTTCTTCATCCCTTTCCACTGAAAAATATAGTCTGAGTTTGTTCAAGGTGGCTTGGATGCCAGAATGTCCTCCTAGGGGAGAATCATGAAACGTGCTTATGATTTTCGGTCATAAGGAGATATCATTTCCCACGCATAACTTTCCTTTCTTCCTTAATAAACCATTCATCAGTTCATATTCAGGGTAGGACTTAGAGTTGATGGACTTGGCCTGTATGATCTCTTTGATAGCTTGGTCATGAGCATAACTGTCTAATAATTCTGCCACCCATTCTGCCTTGCTCACTGTCATACTGCAGCACTGCCCCTCAATTTCCTTGCTAAACATGGATAATGCATCTGCTGCCAAGTTCTCTGCCCCTTTTTTATACTAAACTTTGTAATCATAACCAAGCATTTTGGCGGTCATTTTCTGTTGAGTCATGGTGTTAAGCTTCTGCTCCAACAAATGCTTTAGGACCTGCTGATCTATTTTGATTATGAAAGATCTTCCTTGGAGATAATTACTCCACTTCTTCACTACAAGAACCACTGCTAGCAATTCCTTTTCATAAGTGGAAAGGGCTTGCTGCTGCTGTGCTAAAGCCTTGCTCTAGAATGCCACAGGCCAGCATTGCTGCGTCAACACTGCCCCAATTCCCTTGTCACTGGCATCTGTTTCAACTGTAAAAGTCTGTGAGAATTCTGGAAGAGCCAGCACTGGTACACTGCACATAGATATTTTCAAACTTTCAAATGCATTTTCAGCTTCAATAGTCCACTTGAATGCGTCTTTCTTCAACAACTGAATGAGTGGGCAACTGAGTGTACCATAATCCTTCACAAATTTCCTATAATAACCTGTGAGTACCAAGAACCCTCTCAAGCCTTAAGGGTAGTAGGCTTGGGCCATGCCACCATAGCTTGTATCTTTGATTCATCCGTGGCAACACCATCTTTGGAAATAATGTGGCCTAGATACGCAATAGCTTGCTGCCCAAAGGAACATTTACTCTTCTTTGCATATAATTTGTGCTCTCATAGTTTCCAACACAACAAACAGATGTTTTAAGTGTTCACTCCATCTGCGGCTATAGATTAGAATATCATCAAAGAACACTAGAACAAACTTTCGGATAAATTCAGCAAATACTCGATTCATCAAACTCTAAAAGGTAGCAGGGGCGTTACACAATCCAAAGGGCATTACCATGAATTCAAACTGCCCGTGATGAGTTATGAAGCTGTTAAGATGTATGTCCTTCTCCTCAATTCTGACCTGAAAATAGCCAGACCTCAAGTCCATCTTACTGAAATAGGTTGCTCCCTGAAGCTCATCAATAACTGGTATTGGAAATCTGCTCTTAACCGTGATACTATTTAAATATATGTAGTCCACACAAAGGTGCCATCCTCCATCTTTCTTCTTAACTAGAAGCACAGGAGAAGCATAGGGGCTATGACTCCTCCTAACCAAGCATGTTGACAGAAGCTCCTTCACAATTCTCTCTATCTCATCTTTCTAGTAGTGAGGAGATCTGTAGGGAACCTGTTTTCTGGTTATAGCACCAGGAACCAAGGTGGTTGAATGTTCTACTCCCCTTATTGGTGGCAGTTATGAGGGTTCTTCAAACACATCAGAGAATGTCTTCAATAAGTTGCTCAGTTCTGACAAAAAAACTTATGTGGATTTTAATACCTCTTCCTGAGTGATGTTCAGCTTCCCCTCATTGTCTACCTCAATCTGAGAATGGTGTATAGTCTGGGCTTCTATGTTGTAAAATTTTGCTTTGAAAACTTCTCCCTCCTCCGAATCATCAATTAGGTACAACTGTCCTACCATCACAGTAAGTCCTCCAGCTAGTAGTTTGGAAATCTTCTTAGCATAAGTTAATTTAACTTCCCCCGAGCCCTTTATAGTGCGTATGGGAAAAGTCTTAGAAGTGCGTTCGATTGATTCAATATCAATGAATCTAGAAAAGAGGGTTGAGGGTTGGAACGGATTGCACTAGTCTCATAGCCATAGCCATCTCTTTTCTTTAGCATCCTAGAAAACTCCTTAGGCTTTAACACTTCCGGTCTTTTCACTGAAATGCAATTATTTTATCTAGTTTGAAAATTTTACAAATACTATCGTCACTCTTTTTAGCAACTGTATCAGGAGGCAGGAAATATGTAATATTTGAACAGGCTCTGACCTCTACGCGAGACCTTCTTTTGATAGAAGGATTCGGTGAGCGTCCTTCAATGAGAATTTGACTCTTGGGAATAGGGTTGATCCTATGTAAAGAGTTCTGAGTTGCAAACGGAGGGGACAGATCCTTCATTGATAGTAACTGTCATGTTATCATAATTATAGATAACTGGTCCATATCCCTTCAACCAATTACCCCCAAGAATCAAATCAAAACTGATAAGGGGAAATAACCGTGGACTGCATTCAAACTCTCTTCCTTGCTTAGTACATTTGAACCCCCTGCATTCAGTGTTGCAAATATTTCTCACACCATCAGCTACTTCCACTGCAATTGGCTTTACATACTCTAACTCACAACCCATCCGCTTGGCAAATTTTTCATCCAAGAAGCAATGAGAACTACCACCATCCACCAAAATCTGCATTGGCTCTCCCTTATAATACCCTCTGATTCGACAGGTATCCAAATTAGAGTTGCCAGATAAAGCATTGAGGGATATAGTTCCATCAGCAGGACAATTCTCACATTGCGCTGTATCTGTACCTTCTTCCTCTATACCCACAATAGGTGATTCAGGATTCTCATCCTCTTCAGCAATAATGGCATAAATCTTGGTGAAACACTGATGTCCTGTAGTAAAGCGACCTCCACACTTGAAACACAGCTTCTTGTCTATCCTCTCTTTCACTTCAGCATCAGTTAAATATTTACTTCTAACTTGCAGGTTATGGATTTTATCCTTCTGCACACTCAATATTTGTTTAGGAATCCCTCTTGAGTTTAACCTCAGGGTAGCCCCTGCAACCACCTTCTCAATGAAGGTATTAACCGTGAACTCATGTCCTGTTCATTTAACTTCGTCAATTTTTGATAAGAACTCATAAGGAAAGTTTCATGGACAGACTGTAAATTCGTTGGCAATATGTCTACGCTGGTTCAAATCCAGCTCGGCCTAATAATAATTAGACAATCTATCATGAGATGATATAGCCTCCCCTTGTCCTTCAGAAATACCCCGTACAATACGGGAAAGAATAGGAAAGGTGATTTCACTATATTTTTGACCAGGGACAGGCCCTACGACATGAATATTTTTTTGATTAGGGCGATAACTCTGAAAAGACAAATTGCCTATCTTTTCTTTCATCTCGGGAGAAATACGATCGGAAGGAGCTATGTCTCTCCAACACATAAATGGCTGGGAGTTTACGTTCTCATCATCTTTGGTAAAATCAAGTCCACCACGAAGACATTCATATACTGCTCTACCGTAGTTTTTAGCAGATAACCCTAATTTAGGTTTAATAGTACATCCCAACAGTCCTCTGCTCTACCAGCTGAGCTATCCCGACCATTCCCAGCGTAGCATCCCATCCTCGTTTTGTGGCTTCTGCAATCGCTTCCAGTAGTGTCTTAGGATTTGCAGAAGATACAGCAGATCTGAGCTTGGGCTGTAAACAACCAATGAATTTCTCTTTAGAAAAGTATTTATCTAACTTAGGGTGAGAGATCATTATTGAAGATGAGATTCTATCAAAGCGACTCAACATGTCCTATAATGACTTCTGATTGCCCTGTTTCAAACACATAAATTCCTCTAACAGATTGTTAGAGTTAGTAGTATCAAACCGGATAAATACTGCTGCAACGAAGTCATCCCAATTTTTAGTCTTGTTATACTTGAGAATTCGAAACCAAGAATCAGTATCCCCTTCTAGGTGCATTCTTGCAAACTCCATTCTTTCATGAGATAAAATTCATGTATAAATCGTGAAATATCCTTCACGCATTTCCACCCAAGACCTCGGATTCATCCCATTAAAGCGTGGAAAGTTTGCAAATGGCATCTTTCCTTTATGAGTGAACCCTTGATCACCGTAGCCATATTCCCCCATCTCAGCAACTTGGTTCAAAACAGGGGATGTCCTGTTTAACACGCCAGTTTGCACATGTATTCCTCATGAACTCCCAGCTGACTTGTCCGGGTACTCTCCTAGTATAGATTTGCTTTGATTTTGCATCAAGAATGCCTCCTTTATAGAGTTAAATTGATTCATCATCGATGTTTGCAACGTAAGTGCATTTCGGCGCATCTCCTCTGTAAGTAGGACCATTTGTCGTTCCATTTCATCCATTCTTGTTTCCAGAGTCACCGTGGGAGGTATAGGAGTAACACCTTCTGGATTAGAAAGTTGACCTGGCTTTTTCCTGGAAAGAGCATCAAGCTTGACCCGCGTCATTTCGTCAACAACCTCAGCATGAGCAGCCTTACTAGGCGGATCAACCATAACGTGTGGTTTTTGTGTACGTCCTTTAGCTATTTTGAAGGTTAGATGGTTGGATCTAAGCAACCAGGCGCTCTGATACCACTGTAACGAACCCTGAACGTTAGCAAGGCACTATAGCAGAATAAGATTAGGAGGAATAGAATGGTCGGGAAGAGAAGGAACGGAAGAAGAGTTCAGAGGAAGAGTCTAGAGAGATAAAAAAGTGAGAGTAAACAGAGGAAACTTTTCATTACTTGCTTTCCAAAATACAATACAGATTGTAATATACTTTCCTTCAATGCCATAAAGTCGTGCCACGATTACTACTACAAAATATATATTAAATAACAACACTTCAATTACACAATTAACTACCAACAACAAACTAACTCTTCCGCCTAATTCCTCCAATATGGAATCTCATCAACAAGACTTCCTGCGGCTTCTTCTGGATCTCTTTCCCTTCCCCTCCCAGGACTTCAATTGACTTTCATTCATTTCCTGCGGATACATAACAGTTACCACAAGTAGCACAACAAATGCTCATAAAAAGCATCATGCGCACTTTCATCTGCCGGTTTTCCGGTTGTCTCCGCCGCGGGACATTCGGAGGGTCGAAGTCCGGCGGGTAGTATTTGTTGAGAACTTTTCTTTCTCCCATCTTCTTTTTTGCTAGATTCTACTCCGTTGATTAATGCCTACCGGAAATCGTCGCCAGGTCGAATTCTGAAGGATTATCGTTAATGCGAAAGCACATGCACATAAATAATGTCACGGTGTCGACCAACAGCACTGCAAGGAAGAAAGGAGTTGTCGAGCATCAAATTAGGGGAAATTCCCCAATTTTAATTCTGAGACTGACGATGTTGTTAAGGTTTCAAATCGTGAGACGGCCCTACTTACCCCGAGCCAAACCTAGTGCAGCACTAAAGCCCAGTAGAAATTAAGTTCACCGTTGAAATGAAGGGGGGAACAAAGAAATCTGAGAAAAAGTCCAAACTTTTTAATATATTATTTTTTGGGAGTAGGTGCATATAGAACAATTTATATTTTATTACTCAAGTAGTGATGGCTGGTCCTAGTTAGATCTCAAGTATGTTTACTTTCTTGAGTAATATCACGGAACATCCACTTGCACTGCACATGAGGGTTGAGAACCCCCAAACGGTAAACCGGGCCATCCACTTGCATTTGTTTACAAAAATATCGTTAATTAAAAAAAAATTATTTAGTTATTCTTTTGGATAAAATAATAAAAAAAAATTATAACTTTTTATTATTGTCTTTAACGTCTTTCTCTTATGGATTATAATTCATTGTTCATTGAACAAAAATTGCATACTGATTTGAACTTGTTTATATTGTTCATTGATTGATACTTGATGTGGTAATGTTGAATTGTTGATAATTATTTAAACTTATTTATGGTATTTATTGTTTTATCATATTTGTACGGACTACGATGTTACTGATTTTTGAAAATTAATTATAAATAAAATAACAAATGCTATATTGTCATTTTTTTTAAATAAAAGAATAATACAATAAAATTTAAATAATCTTTAATGCTATTTAAGCGAATAAGAAAAAAATATGTATAAATGTTTATCATAATTCATATTTAAAATATTAAAAAAAATAGCGAAAAGTAAAATAAAATAATGATGGTAACGGTAAAATATCGTTACCGTACCGTTTATCGCAATACCGTAACAATACGATTTTCCGGTATTTCGGTACGGTAACGGTAATGAAAAAATATCATTATTAAAAAATGGTACGATAACGGTAATGTCACCGTTTGCTCACCCCTAAATAATAGAGGCAAAACTTTTATATTATTACGAAATAGTAATTTACAGTTAAATTGCTCTACGGATTTATTTTCCCCTTATGGATGGAAGAATATTTGCATTGTTTGTATACAAGTTTCATGGAATAATGTTGGGGGTGGGGGAAGCAAGCCAATTGTATCGAATTCTCCACCAAACACCGTTGACATAGGCAGGTCAAGGAGGATGAATAATTGAAAATGAGATAAACCCTCAACTTATATATTATTTTTCTAAGTAAAAAATAGTAACAAAATATTCTAATTTTATTTTTTTCATTTCACATTAAGGGAATCACGTTCGACATCTTCATGGTAATCATGATCCATCTATAAAAGAACCTTCACAAACAACAATTAGAAAACAAAGATGGTGAACGCAGAGATCAAACGAGAGCTGATCATGCCATCTTCTCCAACTCCACCACACTTGAAAAATCTCCAGCTATCCTTTCTAGATCAATGTGCTCCACCCGTTTACATCCACATCATTCTCTACTTCCAAGCTCCGGCCAATGGCGAAAACTCCGGCGAGACATCCCGAAGGCTGAAACAGTCTTTATCGGAGGCGTTAGCCGTTTATTACCCACTCGCCGGCAGACTCCAGTGGGGGAACACGGCGGTCAAATGTAATGATGCTGGGGCCGAGTATTACGAAGCTCAGTTTAAAGAACGTAGAATCATGGACATAATAGAAAGTTCAGAGATCGAGGAGCTAACGCAGTACGTGCCAGCAGCACCGGCTGGCGGCGGAGATATCCCTTTGGCTGTGCAAGTCAACTTCTTCGGGGACGGTGGGATCGCCATCGGCTTCTGCATGTCCCATAGGTGCGAAAGTTTGAAAGTGTTTGTGCTTTGATCTCTTTTCTCTCTTAGTTATAATGTCCTACGGATCCATTAAATGTTATAGTTCATTTATATATTTCTAACCAGTGTGTTAAATTCATTCAGGGACGAATTTCTGTCGTAGGTTATCTAGATTGTAGCACATGATAGGGTAGCGAGTCCAGAAGAAATTGGTCTTTCCCCTAATAAATTTTATAAAGCAAAAAACAATTACAACCCAATCCAAGTCCAACCTAATTGGATTTGGCCCACCAAATTTACGTTGCAAATTAGATCTTTATTATTATGTTATATATATTGTAATCCATTTATGTTTTATATGGTACATTTGTTTAGGGCGGAACTATAGGCTCAGTGGTCGGTCCCTTTAATCATATTACAGCCTGTTTATATTTATTTCACCCACTTCATTTCCATTTGACTTCCAATTACAGCGTAGCGGACGCCAGGTCCATGGTGATGTTCGCCAATACTTGGGCCGCCATTAACAATCAAGATCCAAAATGTACTGCTTTCACGCAGCCCACCTTCGACCTCTCGTGGCGTTTTTCGCCGGTGGATTTCTCGACTTTCTTCGACGCCGGAGACTCATCACGTCTTCCGCCGCCCACCCCGCCGCAAAAGATCTTTTCCAAAAGGTTTGCGTTCGACGAACAAAAGCTAATGGCGCTGAAGAAGGCCACCTCCGGGTCGCGGCTGGAGAACCCGACCCGAGTGGAGGCCGTCTCCGCCTTCATTTGGCGCAGTTTAATAGCCAACAACAGCACGAACAAAACGACAATGTTTGCCGCCGCCCATGCGGTGGACATTGTCCATCGCGCAAGCCCATCTCTCCCGCCATTGTTCTTCGGCAACGCCTGTGCCAGGGCCATGGCGATGGCGGCGACAGACGAATCGCTGGAGTATTGCAATTTAGCGGTGAAGTTTCGAGAAGCGATTGGGAAAATAGATGGGAATTATGTACGGAAATTGGAGAATGGAGAGGATTTTCTGCGGGAGTACTCTGTTAGCGAGGAGAATGATCCGATGTATAGTGATGGGAGAAGAAGGCTGGAAGTTTGCTGTTTCACGAGCTGGTGGAGGTTGCCGGCGTACGAGGTGGATTACGGGTGGGGAATGCCGGAATGGGTTTCTATTATCGGCGTGCCATTGAAGAATTTGGTGTTGTTGTTGAGAACCAGAACAGGAGAGGGCATAGAAGCTTGGGTGAATATGGCGGAGGAAGATGTGGGGGTGATGGAGAAAAATTACAGACTTCTAGAGGAATTGGTGACATTGCCCAAATAGGGTCGAGCACAGGCGTGTGCGCAAAGCAACTTATATATGTTCATGTTTGGATCTAAAACTATAATGGATTCGTTAATTGGATGGTATTTATTTTTATAACAAATATGTTATAGACACCACTTGATATTTTCATTATTTCCCAATAGTATGTAGTATGTGGGATCTGATTGGACATTTCGTTTTTTTTTTATAAATTAAAAGTTCACTAATAGTTTGTTGGCCAATTAGCCTTACGTCCACAAAAGACTTTAGCATAGGAATATACACAACTCTGCTCACTTGCAGTTAACTAATCGGAATCGGTTACTACATTTTTACTACATACAACTTGATGTCTCAAAACAAGTGACTGATAATCATCTGGCACGGGAGAATATGATTTTTCAAATAACCAAGGTAACGGCATCCACTCTACAATGGTTACTCCACCGTGTTGGATATTGTTAGCGGATAAACAATACCACATATTTATTTTCACCCATTCTATAAGATACACATTGCACGTCTCCGCATCAAAACTAACTATCCATAAGTACCAGACTGTTGCTTGCCATATTGACCACTGTTGGAACAATAAGTGGACAGCAACCTTGCACGCTTGCTGGATGTAATAATTGGACAACGACCTTGCACGCCTGATCTTACAAGTCAAGAAGACGGAAAGAGGAGAAGACAGAAAGCAGAAAGGAAATTGCACGCCTGTCTCTGTGTAATAAATTTGTCTAATACATGTGTATTATAGAAGCGAGACCTTCTATATAAAATAGAGTGCAGAGGATGGAATGTATGAAATAAGTATCAATAACAGCTTCCGTTCCCTCTCGCTGTTCCGTTTATCATTTTACAATTTGGTATCAGAGCCCGATTTTTATAAAACCTTAATACACATTTCGTTTTTTTCACTTCCGTCACAATTCCAGCGCCGTTACTGCTCCGTTGACGCCGGAACCGGTCCCAAAACGTAGCCAATTCTCTCCTCTATCAGATCTGCTCAACACCCGATTTTTTGCGATCCCCACGCGCCGCCACGCGCCCTCGCCGGAAAAATGTAACCTGTGGCGGTTTTCCGTCATTTACGGGCGCGCCTGGCGTCGGAATCGCCGGAAACCACCGCTGTTGCAATCGTCGCGAGAAGAGCTTTTTGCACATAGGTCGCAAGCCGCCGCCACGGACCACCTCCGTCGGACGCGCCGCCGCCACGCGCCGCCGCCGCCGGAGTTGAAAAATAGATTTTTCGTCTTGGTTTGCTCGTTGCATCTGTACAATTAGATTTTCGTAATTGTGCTCCGTTTGATGGATATTTGCATTTTAATAGTTAAATTGAATTGTTTGTATGTGTGGAGATGGGTATTTGCCTAAACGTGGGAAATCCAATTAGGCATGTTTTGGAGTAATTAGATATTGAGTCTATTATATGCATTTGATGATGCATATGTGAAGATCTGCTGGTGATTAGATCTTGAAGTTGGTGTTTGGAGAATAATTGAGTTGAAGTCGTTGTGTTAACAATGACAAGACAGTATGAGGATGAGATAGAGAAGGGATTAGAGGCTTTGAGTAAGCTCAGTCCGGCGGGTTGGAAAGTCTTAAGAAGGCTTACACAGAGAAAAGCCCCGACTAAGACTACAAAACCCAAGGTTGTACGACAAGAGACTCGTAGTTGCTTCAATTGTAGAGAAATAGGACACGTGATGCAGTCTTTCCTGAAGCTATGTCGGGATAAAGATTCAAGTAGAAGAAAATGGTTTGACCATCGAGATCATGGTTGCGAAGGAAGTGGTGGACAGGGAGACTATAACACCACCTCGACAATAGATGAAACAGACCGAGTATTCCTCGAGGTCCTCAAATGGAACTTGAAGACAATAGGGATGGAAAATAAGGCTCAAGCCCTTGCCTCCTTTCCCTCTCCTGGATCTTCAGATTGGATCATTGACTTTGGGGCTTCTGGAAATGTGATAGGTGCTTCTAGGGAGTTCATCTTGTATGCTCCCCTAGCAGTTCCGTTAAATATTTAGATAGTTGATGGTACATATCAATCAGTGATTGGTAAGGGTACAGTGCGTTGTACCAACACTATGACCTTTTCCCAAGTGTTACATACTCCTTCCTTTCAAGTAAACCTGCTCTCTATTAATGTCATTGTTCATCAACTGAACTGTACTGTTTTATTTGATATTCCTCAGATGATATTCTGGGAGAAGAAGACAGGCAGGATTCTTAGGACTGAGACATGGCGTAACGCCTTATGGTACATGGATAGAAAGGGTTTGGATTCAGCCCTTTCAACCTTGGTCAAGACATCTGTAGAGAGCAAACGTGCAGAGGAGAAAGTTTTACTTTATCATAAGCAATTGGGTCATCCTTCATTCTCAACTATGAGTCGATTATATTCTCATCTGTTTACAAAGGTTGACAAAAATAGACTTTCATGTGATTCCTATGAGTTGTAAAAACATACTAGGAGCTCGTACATCAGTTCAGATAGCAGGAGCTCTTATGTTTTTGAGTTAGTGCATTTGGATGTATGGGGCCCATGTCCCACCACAGCAGTCAGTAGATTTTGATACTTTGTGACTTTCATTTATAATTACTCTCGGGTTACCTGGCTATATCTGATGAAGACAAAAAGTGAGGTGTTTGGATGTTTTAAATATTTGCATAAAAGCATTCAGGCACAGTATGAAGCAACAGTGAATGTATTAAGGTCAGGCAATGGGACAGAAACAAACAATTTGCAGAGTATCTGTCATTGCAGGGAATTCAAAATCAAACTACATATCCATATACACCAGAGCAAAACGGGGTGGCAGAGAAAAAAAATCATAATCTTCTTGAAGTTGCTCAAAGTATGATGATTGCTATGAATGTTCCTAAGTACCTATGGGGACAAGCAGTGATGACAACAACATTTTTTATCAATAGGACGCTTTCACGCATGTTGGAATGGAGGTCCCCATTTCAGATTTGGAAAGGCTCAAAGGGAGACATTCTTCCTTTGAGAATCTTTGATTGTGTATGCTTCGTACAAGATAACAGACCAGGGGTAGGAAATTTAGATCCAAGGGCTATGAAGTGCATTTTTGTTGGGTACTCTGCCACTCAAAAGGGATATGTGTGTTGGTATCCAGTTGAAAGGAGACTGTTCCTAAGCATGGATGTCACGTTCCGGGAACATGAGTCATACTTCTCCCATGCAGTGTCTCCATTCTTTGATGACTCGCCAGATCCGAGGGATATACGGCAAGAGGGGGAGAGTCGTAGTGATATGGGGGAGCCATTGATCATACGAGTTGGAGATGTTCT
>JAOWBN010179012.1:0-17363 GCA_028565015.1 Pinguicula moranensis
CCAGACTGTGCACGTTCATTTTCATGTGTGTAATGAAATGAAACTGCACATCTGTAATTCTTGTGTAATGGAGGCCAAACCACCCATAGATATCAGACCAAATATCATCAGCGTGAGAACATTCTAAGAAAGTATGATGAGCGGATTCGATAACTAAGCCGCACCAAACACATAATTGAGTTCCAGCATTAAATGTCATTCCTCTGCAGATAAGATTATCAATAGTTGGTAATCTATTCCACATCAATCTCCAATTAAATACCTGGATACGTTTCGGAGATATCCTGCCCAGGCTGCAGCGGATATGTTAGCTTCAGTCTGCCTGTCAGAATTACCTTGTATAACTGAATAAGCTGATGATACTGTGAATAAACCTGAGGGACTGCCTGTCCACCTCCAAGTGTCTGGACCCTGTGAGTCGAAAGCAAGATATTGCAAAATTAGTTGCAATTCTTGCAATTGTACAGGTTCTGCTCCTCTAAGTTGTCTCTTGAATTCAAGATTCCAAGCCCTTATGCCATGTTGATCAGTGTACAGATCCTGAACAAAGAGGTTTTTTTGATTGCTTAATCTAAACAAACTTCTGAATCTCAACGCAAAGCATCCTTCACTGGACCAGTTAATTTTCCAGAATAGTGTTTTGTCACCATCTTTCATATCTATGTTTACTCTGCTGGACAGCCACTCTTCTCTTGCAATCTTCCAGATATCTTGCCAACAACAAGAAACATGATCTGGTAATGTGATCAACCGCCAATCGCTCAGATGGTCCGAATGAGAGAAGTATTTAGAACGGATTACCGAACTCCAGAGACTACTAGACTCCACACGTAATCTCCAAAGCCATTTGGCTAGGAGCGCCGTATTCATCCATCTAATGTTTCGGAGTCCAAGTCCTCCTTCTGATTTCTTTTTACACATATCCTTCCAGCTAATCCAACGAATGGGGTTGGAGTTAGATGAGTTGTTCTGCCATATGAACTTGGCTAGCATAGATTCAATAGATTTAATGATTCCTGCAGGGGCTTTGAATAGAGATAGATAATACACCGGAAGACTAGAAAGAACAGATTTTACCAATGTGATTCGCCCTACTATAGATAAGACCAGGCTGTTCCAATTAAGTATTCTGCTTTTGATAATGTCGATCACAGGATTCCACATGCTAAGTCTTCGGGGATTGGCTCCAATAGGTAATCCTAAGTACATGAAAGGTATGGTAGCCGTCTGACAGTGTAAAATTTGGGCCATTCTCGACAAGGAGATAGGCTGAACGTTGATTCCAAACATTCTGCTTTTGGAGAAGTTTGTTGTGAGACCGGAAATCAGTTCAAAAATTCGGAGGATACCCTTCACAGCTATTATATTTTCTTCTTTGCAAGTAGTGAATATAATTGTGTCATCAGTAAATTGAAGATGGGACACTGAAACCGAACCTACTCGAAGACCAGATAAAATCCTTAGATCAGTAGCCTTACTTAGTAAGAGATTTAAGCCTTCTGCGACTATCAAAAATAAAAAGGGGGAGAGAGGGTCGCCCTGTCTTAAACCACGTCTGAAACTGAATTCCCCTGCACTACTACCATTTATAAGAACCGAGCCATGAGCAGTAGATATGCACTCAAGGATCCAGTTGATCCAAATCTGGCAAAACCCCATCTTTTTCATCATAGAAATTAGAAAATTCCAATCTATCATATCAAAAGCTTTTGAAAAATCAATTTTCAGAATAGTAGCTGCTGACCTTGATCTTTTAACAGAATGAATCACTTCGTTAGCAATGAGGATGCCGTCAAGAATTTGCCTCCCATGGATGAAGGCAGACTGCTTAGTTGAGATAAGTTTATCCATAACCTTCTTCATTCTATTTGCTAGCAGCTTCGATAATACCTTATATCCGCATCCAACCAAAGATATTGGCCGATATTGATCCAGCTGAGTGGGATTGGCCAACTTTGGCGCTAATGTAATAAAAGTGGAATTCATCGCTTTGGATAGTCTCCCGTATCTGTAGAAATCCTTTATGAATTTTATGAAATCTGACTTGATAATATCCCAATGTGATTGCACGAAGTTGAAGTTGAATCCGTCAGGACCAGGACATTTTGCAGCAGAGCAACTTCAGACGGATTGCTTAATTTCCTGTTCCGTGAATTCTGAAATCAGAAACCTATTGTCTTCATCAGTTAATGTAGTCGAGGCTGGGAGATTCAGAGATGGTCTTCTCCACTGTTCTGCTAAGAAGTGAGCTGAGAAATGATCAGTGATGTTCTTCTTCAGGTTGACAACATCATCAATCCAAACATTTTCAAAATAAAGTCCACGGATAGAGTCTCTTCTATAATTGCTCTTAACTTTCGAGTGAAAAAAACTTGTATTATCATCACCCTCCTTAATCCACTTATCCCTTGATTTTTGAGCAAGAAGTTGTTCTTTATCTTTGAGTGATCGTTGTAACTGGGACCACAAGAGACGCCTTTGCATCTGATCTTCTACGGTTTGTGCACCACACTCCATAGCAGTATCATGAATATGCATCTGGTGTTTGATGTCCTCTGTTTTTTTATCAATCAAGCCAAAAACATTTTTATTCCATTCACTAAGTTTTGATCTAAGGAGCTTCAGTTTAGCACATAAGACATAGCTGCTGAATCCAGAAATGTCGAAGGAGGACCACCAGTTCTGGACTAAGTCTCTGAAGCCTGGATGCTGTCCCCAGCAGTTCATATAGCGAAAAGCCTTTGGTCCCCAGTTTATTTCCTCTGTTTTGATCATAATGGGGCGGTGGTCTGAAAGACCTCTGATCAGTCCGTATTGATGTATTCCTCTCCACTTTAATAACCATGATTCAGATAATAAGAACCTGTCCAATCCGCTACAACAATTGCCCCCCCTTGAAATACATGTGAATCTGCATCTGTGCATTGGTAAATCTACTAGTGTAGTAGACTGAATGAACATATTGAACTCATGCATTTCAGATGAGGGTAAGGAGGCTTGACTTCTTCTTTCTTCAGGGGCACGAACAGCATTAAAATCCCCGACTATGCACCAACATGCCAAAGAGTCTGACGCTATTATAGTGCTAATTTTCCCCCAAATCCGTCTTTTACTCCTCAGGTCACAAGGTGAATATATATTAAGAATCTTAACAGGAGTTTCTTCATAGCCCCATAAACCTTCTAGCCCCATTATTCCACGTTCAGACCATTTGCGGACTAACTTGAACACAGATTTCTGCCATAAGCATAATAAACCCCCTGCACTTCCTTCAGCATCATGATGGAACCAATCAAAATCGTTATGTGACCAAAGCCGCCTGCACATAATTTGAGAAATACCTGATAGTTTTGTCTCCTGTACACATAATAACTCCACCTTTTGTGTATGAATCAGCTCCTTTAATTCACGTTTCTTTTGTGGAGTACCGAGACCTCTAATATTGTAAGAAATTATCCTCATTGGGGCTGCTGGGATTGTTTCTTCTTACCAGGACTTGATTTCTTTTTCTTAGATTTTGAGAGGCTGGAGTCTCTCTCCTCCAGTTGATCCAACCTATGCCGTAAATCATCTCTTGAAGTATTAGGGGAGACCCCCAGTTGAAGAGCCAGATCGATAATATCATCAGATTGATTCTTGCTAGTCGTTGCATCAATAGCTGCGTTGAGATCTTCCAGCAGTGTATTTTGGTATTCCCGAATTTTGCGGGAGTGTTCTCGAAGTTTATTGGCTGAATCCGCAGGAGATTTAGCGTTAGAGCTATCGGGCAATTTCACAGAAGGAGACATATCACAGTTTTCACTTAGAATAATTCCTGCAACTGACTTAGCTCTGTCACTAGAACCTTCTTCCAAACAACCAGTACACATATCATAGAGCTCTGATAATGGTCTAAGACCCAGTGTTTCATGATGACTAGATAGCAAGGCTGTATATTTGCCAGAGTGGGCCAAGCTTATTGGGCCAAGAGAAGAGAACACCTTCTCTGTTGTTTGTGGATTTTGCCCAATCTCCAAGTCAGGGAAACATAGCTTCATAGAATTATCTGCAGATATTACCTGTTGCACATGGATCTCCTCATTTGCTACTTCAAGTTTGTGTTGTAGGACAGTTGATGATTGCACTTCACCCTCATTCACGATTCCAGTGAATCCCAATCCTGGTTTACAGAACTCCAATTTTTCCTTTTCAAAAAAATCGTCTAGCCGAGCCCCTGTCACCACAAAGGCCAGACACTGATTGCTTTCAGGCGGAGTCGCAGCAACTCGGCGTTCTTCATGTTTTTCCTTTACTACCCATTTTTCTTTGGATAGCTTAGGCCAATCCTCGCCTAGTGGACGCCGCACCTGTCGGCCAGTAGTTCCCCATACATTTTTGGTATCAAATAATTCTTCCTGAACCTGAATTGTGAAATTTTCTTCCCTGCCTCAATTTCCACAGATTGGCCTATGCCTTTGCTGAGAGTTGTGAGCACCTGGATGCGACCATAAATCATTTCTGTCTTGTGCAGTGTTTTTTCATCAATTACAATCAAAGACCCAAAATAATTTGCAACCTCTGAGAAGAATAATTCATACCAATAGTGAAGGGGAATTCCTCTCACCTGCAACCATGTCAAACGAGCCATTCTCCCATTCAATAACTTCCATGGTCGCACTGAATGCAGGCATAATTTGTTGACAGTGGCTGTATCCATAATTAAACGATTAGTATCCTCAGGACTTGATAACTTTACTAACAACTCCCATCCTTCAATACGTATGACGGAACTGTTAATATAACCGGCATCGCTTAATAACGCATCATGACCCTAACATAATCAACAAAACCAAATCTACCTAGATAATTTGGCCTTAAGCAAGATGTGAGAGGGTGAAATGTAAGCAGTCATTAAAAGAGATAAGAAGATTATTTTCGTAAAGATCCCCGACTCAGAAATAAAGAAAAAAAAAGATAATAAGTAAAATAAAATCAATAAATGCATAGAAATAAAAATAAAATAGTAAATAAATACATAAATGGTAATAATAAAAAAAATAAAGTAAATAAAACATATACATAATTACATAGAAATAAAATAATAGCATAAAATAAGTACATAAATAAACATACATAATACATAAATAAATACATACTGACATAAATAAATAAATCAAATAAATACGGCTTAGTTTTCTAATCAATCCCAACTGCCCTATATAGCTCTAATCGTAATATAACATCGTCAACTAGTTCTAATAGAGGTCATGTCCTCAGAGAGACCTACCAAATCTAATCAAATTTGTTCCTCCGAGTCTCTCTCTCCCCTGTCTTCCTTCAACTTGGAGCCCTTCGACTCTTCTTATTGGCTCGTTGACCACCTTCTACGTACATGTCCAAACTATCGCAATCGCCATTCTCTCAACTGGGTACTGATAGATGTGATATCCAACGTATTCCTAAAGATCTCATTCGTGATCTTATTTATCTCGTACACCCACACATCCGTCTTAACATTCTCATCTTCGCCACTTCGAATTTCCACACATGTGACAGTCTCATAACACAACACTCTGACCCATAGAGCATGGTCAATCTTATAACCGTCCTATAATTTTTTTTTTCAACTTTAGTGAAAATTTCTTATCGTATAATACTCCAATAGTCGATATCCAGTTTATCCATCCAACCTTGATGGGGTGGATAACATTGTCTTTCAACACCTTCATCCTTTTGTATGTCAGATCTTATATATGAGGTTATCGCATGTACAGAAGTTTAAAGTGTCGGAGATGAGAATGCTGAGGTAGATGTGTGGTTGCACGAGACTAGATAAGATCCCCAATGGATTTTTTAGGGATACATTGAATATAGCACCTATTGGTACAAAGCTCATAGAGGGAAGACTACGATGGTTTGGACACTTACGCAGAAGACATATTGATGAACATGTTAGGCGAATCGAAGGAATCCAAGTTGAAGAGAGGCGTGGGAGAGGGAGACCTAGGAAGACGAGGGAGGAACAATTCCGATTGGATTTAGTGGGATTAGGCCTCTCCGAGGACATGAACTCTGATAGAGCGAGTTGAAGACGTAGGATTATTGTTCGAGAGGTAGAGAGATAGGGATATGGGAGATTATACGCGGTATACTTAGCAGGTATCGGGTAGCACGTACTTCTTTATCTATATACTTACATACTTACTTATCTGCTTATTGACCCAGCTCATTAAATATATATTAATTTATCTCCTTGTCTATGTAGGTGGGCGGTCATTGTCTTCTCTCCTCTCCCTTTCCCTCTCCCTCTCTCTCCCTCTCTTTTTGTGTGTGTGTGTGTGTTCGAAGAGCGAGGGGTCTCCACGGAAACAGTCTCTTGATCTCTTTTTAGAAGTTAGGGTACGACTGAATACATCTTACCCTTCTCAGACCCTACCTAAAGACGGGATGTAGTGGATAGGTTTGGTTTGGTTTGGTTTGGTTTGGTTTGGTTTGGTTGAGTGTTTGATAAAACTATGAAAAAATTGAAAAATTTATTAAAATAGTATTTGCAATCAAAATCTGTAGGTTGATTAAATATCGTTTGTAGTTAATTTTGATAAGATAACTTTAATTTATTTATGAAATTGTCATTAAAGTAGAATACAAAAAATAGAATCTTCTCTACTTTTGAAAAAATGAGTTTTAATTAAAAAAATAGAGAAGGAGAATGAGAAGGAGAAGTGGGGTTTTAAAATAATACTTTTGAAATAATTTAAATAAGAGAGTGGATCCCCTCACCCAACTTTCTATACAAGTTTACACACAACATCCTGTCCGTTGATTTACTACAAAATCAACGGATAAGATTAAAATCCAAAGATCTTCTCTTTCTTCTCTCTTTCCCTCCGTCCAAAGATCGGTTTCTCTCCCTCCAGTTTCTCTCCCTTAACTTCAAACTTATTTTCATAAAACATGATGCTTCTTTTGCGTTTAGGAAAAATGAAAGAAATAAAATCAAAAAAAATGCCCTAAATCCTACGAAAATGACGTACCGTATGTTTAAAGGCATTATTTTGAGTTTTATTTCCCATTTTCCCAATGAAAAATGCTTTTGATTCTTCCTTTTTCTCTCAAATTCTGTAATGTCGAATTTAATGGCGAGTTTTCAAAAATTTGAAGCTCTAAACTATGGAGGAAAAATCTATTGCCCAACCCCGATTCCAAGTGGCGACCAATGTAGCAGCACACCAAAAGGCGAAGAAGAGATGAACCGATAGGTTGCAGAAGCTCATCTTCATAACTTCTCAACATTATTCAGGAAACAAGCCGGCATTTTCGCACAATTTTGGATTCAGTTTCTCTGTTGAGGCGTTCGTTGAAGAAGACGGAGAGAGACTTGATTTTGATTGTCTTCTTTTTTAATTTTTTTATTCGTCGAATCATTTTCGTTGATTTTGTAGCAAATCAACAGACATAATGTCGTGTGTGAATTTATGTAGAAAGTTGGGTGAGGGGATCCACTCTCTTTAAATAAATAAAATAATAATGAAAAAAATAATACCAGGCCAAAATAATTCCAAAATTACGTAAATTTCAGTCAAAAGTCACTGTTCGAAAACGAGAAAGATCCAATTCTTGCTGACCAGATGGTAGGAATTTCGCAATATTCCTTTAAAACAAACTTTTTGTGGGGCGGCGCAGATTGAAAAGGCCTTCGCTTTTCTCACTTTTTGATCGTACCACACGTTTTATATGTGCTTTGATATTTATATTTATGTTGGAAGTGAAAGCACCGGATTTTGCACTTGCCAAGATTATCCATGGACCGGGCTTTAATCCCACCTTTCCGGTCACTTTTACCGTCGGGATACGCCGGCTTTCGCCGGAATCTCTACATACCCTTTTTACAACGGCAAGAGTTTAGCAGTAATGCAACATTTTCGAGGCAAGGGGGGTTAATCTTGGCCCAGAAAAAGGCGAAACTCGATGGGGTGAGCGAGGAGTTGAACTCCATCGCCTCGCAGAATATGGATCACGCCCCTGCTCGCAGAAGGGTACGATTTGCTTTTACTAGAGTTCAGCAGCAGCTCGATCATGTATTGTTTAAGGTAATTATTTGCGTGTCTTCTCCTCAATTTCGGATTAAGATCTAAATTTGAGCTGATGGTTGAGTTTGCTCTTGTTTTTTCATTTGTTTTTGCGAGTTAGATGGCTCCTGATGGGATCAGAACAGAGGAGGTGAGCTTTTATGTTGCTTGGAATCCCCAATGATACAAATATTTGTCTTGAATCTATCGGTTCTTTTTATTCTTGAAGTATGGCAGCATATCAAACAGAATTTTCAAGGAAAGATGTGAAATGGGATAAGCATTAAGCAGAGAAATCAACACCCAGCACCTTTAATATCCTGGACTTAGAAGTTAAAGACAATTCAAGTTAAAGATTGGATTTCCTTTTGCCTTAAACTTTTTCCCAAATCAATTTTTTTACTGGCCTAGGGGTACTAAACGAGTCCGTAATGCAGCTTTTTGGTGATATTCTGATATGTATGTGATCCGATTATAATGTTTACTGTCAGAGATACTTTTCATGATGCAGAATTGGCCGGAGTGTTATTTTGCCTTTTAATGGTTACAGCATTGCTTCATGCTTGTCCCGCTTTTTGTTGTAGTGGTATGAGATAAATTCGAAAGGGCAGGAAATTTTTTGCAAATCCTGGTTGCCAAAGCCTGGTGTAAGAATCAAAGGCTCTTTATGTTTTTGTCATGGATATGGCGACACCTGCACCTTTTTCTTTGAAGGTTTGCATTTACCTAAACATACTTTATTTGTCAAATGGAGATTGACGAGAATGGTACATATTTTATGTCCACCATGTTCATGAACTTCAGGCATCGCCAGCCACATTGCTGCTTCCGGTTATGGCGTCTATGCCATCGATCACCCAGGCTTCGGCCTTTCTGAAGGATTGCACGGCTATGTCCCCTCTTTTGATGGCATAGTTGATAATGCCATCGAGCAATTCAAGCTAATGAAAGGTGTCCTTTTTTAGAAGATCCTTGGGGAAGACTATGATACAACTGTCATCAAAGACAAGAATTCTACAACCATCCAAAATTCTCTGTGACGTTTTTGACATATCTTAAGTTCATTTTACGCAGGCCGGCCAGAGATACATGGGCTTCCCTGTTTCATATTTGGTCAGTCCATGGGTGGAGCAGTTGCCCTCAAAGCACTTCTGAAGGCACCAAATGAATGGGATGGGATAGTCCTTGTGGCTCCAATGTGCAAAGTAATACTACTCTCGTCATAGATCCATTTGAAACTCTGGATTCTGAACTAAGATCATGTTTTTGATAACATGAAGCGATCATATTTTATTTTTATTTTTTTCCATTTTTTCAGATCTCAGAGGAAATGACCCCTCCTGTTCCCCTCCAGGAAGCCTTGATCTTCCTATCCAACGTCATCCCGCGTGCGAAGCTTGTTCCGCAGAAAGATCTGGCCGACTTGGCCTTCAGAGAGCTGAACAAGAAACTGATGGTTTCCCCTTGATTCTCCATCTCTTCATACAATGTTTCACCCTACTGAAGTGGTTAACAAAGAACTGCTTTTCTAGGCGCCATACAATGTGATCAGTTACTCAGATCAAACACGTCTCAAGACCGCTGTGGAACTCTTAAACGCAACAAAGTACATCGAATCCCAAGTGGAGAAGGTCAGAACAGCACAAGTAGCACATTTCATAAACATTCTTAATCCTCAACTTCTCTGTGAAGAAACTAGGAGCTAAAACTTATGGCGGATTCCGCAGGTTGCATTACCAATGCTGGTTCTTCACGGATCTGCAGATAAGGTGACGGATCCCCACGTGAGCCAATTTCTACATGACAATGCCTCCAGCAGAGACAAGACATTGAAGCTCTATGAAGATGGCTTTCACTGCATTCTTGAAGGGGAACCTGATGATAGAATCCTGGCCGTTCTTGGGGACATAGTTTCATGGCTTGATTCCAGAACCTCCAACAAATAAAGAAAATTTCTCTGGCACTTGCATGTTTATTAAATTCTTGAACTTCTTTCTCATATGTTTTCTTAATTGAGTTTTGAAAATTCATACTGTGGTGGAAGAACCTATATATGGTTTATAACATATCAATAAATGTTAATCCCCAGTTTGACCTAGCTATTTTATTACAGAGTTAATCAGTACACTGATATCTGGACATTTATAGAATAGAGCTGCCACAGAGAGTTCTTTAAGATTTTTCATCTACTTCACTTCTATCTTCATCTGCAGTTTTTTGTAATGACTAATCAGGACGTGCCACCAATCTAATGGAAAAATAAGAAGAAGAGGGACCCTTGAGAGACAAAGCCAAAAGAAGAAAACGGTCCATGAAGTTTACCCACGTTTTTAGTGTTTTAGTTGTCAGTTATTTTACTGAATCGTGTCTAGAGTGTTTACAAAGTCCTGTATTGTCTTCTTCATTGTGTAACTGCTGGAGTTGCGTCGCCATTATCCAGGTAATGGCAGTATTGTAGCGTCGTGTCAATTAGTCCAGAAAGAGTCGCGAGGGTGGATATGAATGTTAGGAGTTCACAAGAGTTGAACTAACATATGGATGAGATATCTATTTCCTCCATTCCTCTCTTCTTTATTCTCTGCCTTATCCAAATTATGCAGCCTAATCACTGTTGTACTCTATTTTTTCTTGGTGAACTATCTTAGTTCATTACATTTGGTATCGGAGTCAGGTTTCTAAAAATCCAACCCAATCAAATGACAAGAAATCGCCATCCACTTCCAGATGTCCAAACATCCTTACCATAAAATGAGGTATCTGCTAAAACCAAGAATGATGCCTCAGAACTCAGGAAAACAACCAGCTCATGAGTCCAGATTGTTATTGAAAGATTAGCCAGAATTGATACCTCAAAATCTGTCCTTGGACCACCACCATTCAACCCAACGGGATACCCAGGACTGAGAGCCCAAATGGGAGTTCAACCGATGGCTCACATGAATCACAATATCCTGTTTGAACAGGATGAAACAGGGAGGGAAGAAGCTGATAGAGGAAGGCAAGCTAAAATGCCTTACACGGATTTTCCCAAATTTGATGGGTGAAATCCTCGTTCGTGGATTGACAGAGCAGTTGGTTTCTTCAACATCTACTCTAGTATTCAATATGTTGAAAGAGTTGAGTTTGCAAAAGTACATTTCGAAGGCGACGCAGATTCATGGTTTCAAAGCTTGCCATACCATCAATGGGTTGATTGGTATGTGTTTGTCCAAACTATATTAGTGAAGTTTGATCGGGGCAATACAATTACCATTCTCGAAGATTTCATGTGTTTAAAACAGGGTAATCACTAATCACTCCATGATACACTACGAAGGTTCGATGCACTAGTGACCATAGTCACAATCCTCAGGCCAGAATATGGTGAATTTTTTTTATGGACAAGTTCATAGGCTGCTTGTTACCTGCTCTCAATTCAGCAGTTAGATCATAGCATCCCACTACTTTATTGGATGCAATCTCCATAGCCAAATCCCAGGAGCTGACAGTTCTCTCTATGATCGACACAGTCACATCTGAAGCAGCAGTAAAGCTCACCTCTAAGGTTGGCAGCAAACCAACTCCAGCCTTGATGAACAGAACTCTTCCTGCTCCCTCCCAGATGCGCAGGAAATTTCTATCTGATGCTGATATGAAGGAAAAAGTTGAAAAAAAGCTATGTTTCAAATGCGGCTCACCTTATGTTCCGGGTCACAAATGTACCTCCAAATTATACTCTTTACAAGGAGATGCATTGGAGCTTATTTCTAAATATTTTGATGCAGAATGTCTGATGGGCGAAACTCTGGAAAACGATCTCATTGATGCAAGTACTCTGTCCTTGATTTCCATTTGTGGCAATACATCTTTTACTACATATCGCATCAAAGGTTTCCACAAAGGAGAACCACTTCAAATTCTCATAGATGGTGGCTGCTCCCACTGCTTTTTGGACATCAAATTTGCCACCAGACTTAATTGTGCTTTGGATGCAGTGACTCCTATGATGGTAGAGGTCACATATGGCGTCCATATCCCAAGTGTGTAAATGTGTAAGGACTTTCAATGGTCTATTCAAGGAGAGAAATTCACTTGTTCTCCTAGAACGCTTCCCCTACATGGTTATGATTTAATTATTGGGGGTGAATGGTTGAAGACATATGGCCTTGTCCTTTATGATTACAACACCATGACAGTTACTTTATACCACCACGATAGGGCCATACCACTCCAGGCGGTGAAAATTGCTGCAGAACTGGAGTTTGTATTAGCAGAAAGCATGGCTAAACTAATCCATACAGGTTCTGTTGCTGTGATTGGCCGGATATATTCAATGAAAGGAATGACTGATAATACTTATCTAAGTATGGATATGTTGGATCTCACGATAGGAGACACATTTTGTTTGAGTTATCACCTCAACAACACAGGGACACTTGATTGAGGAAACTGGTCAAGCAGGTAATCCTGATTTTGACAACCTATTATAATTTATTCTGCAGGAGTATTCAGATCTCTTTCAAAATCCCACAAGCTTACCACCGATGCGGGGCGTTGAGCACAACATTTCATTAACACAAGGGGTACTGAACCCCCCATTATCAAAAGGATAAGTTAGAATAGATTATTTCGGACTTGTTGCACACAGGCTTGATAAGAAGGAGTCACTCACCTTTTGCGTCTTCAATTCTCTTAGTAAAAAAGAAAGATGGTGCTTGGAGAATGAGCATGGATTAGAGATACTTAAACAGCCTCACCATCAAATCCAAGTTTCCCATTACAGTTATTGATGAGTTGTTGGATGAACTCCATGGAACTGAAATTTTCAGCAAACTTGATCTTCGGTCTTGCTACTTCCAAATCTTCATGGATGATCAGGCCATCTCTCTGACTAGCTCTATTACTCACCACGGCCAGTTCGAATTCCTTGTTATGCTATTTGGCCTTTGCAATGCTCCAGCCATATTCCAAAGTTTGATGGATCAGGTATTTGCCATCTTTCTCTGAAGTTTTGTCTTAGTCTTTTTCGATGATATATTGGTGTACTACAAAACTTGGCAAGAGCATCCACACCATCTTCATTTGGTAATGGAAGTCATGCGTTCCAACAAGCTATTTGCCAAGCGTTCTAAGTGCTCGTTCAGACAGACAAGCATTGAGTATTTAGGCCATATCATTTCTCGCCATGGTGTAGCCACAGATCCAAAAAACATCAGTGCTATGACCAACTGGCCGCAGCCCCACAACTGAGAGAATTCTCGGGTCTCACTAGATACTATCAAAAATTCATCAAGAACTACTGTTCCTTTAGTCATCCATTTATACAACTTTTAAAGAAAGGCTCATTTAGATGGAATGATTTTGCATGTCAAGCTTTCCAACAGATGAAAGCCACAATGGTAACTGCTCATGTCCTATGTTTACCTGATGTCACTCAACCTTTTGTGATTGAGGCAGATGCAAGTGATAAAGGGGTCGGGGCTATTTTGACTCAAGGCGGCAGACCGTTAGCCTACTATAGCCATGCTCTTGGTCCCAAGCATCAACCCTTGTCAACGTACGAAAAAGAATTCATTGCTATTGTCTTAGCAGTCAACAAATGGATAGGTTACCTCCAAGGCTCAGCCTTTGTGATCAAAATAGATTAGCAGGCCTTAAAACACATTTTAGAACAATGCCTACACACCATGATTCAACAAAAAATGGCTGCTAAGTTACTTGGTTATTCCTACATGGTTCAATACAAACAGGGCAAAGAAAATAGATCTGCAGATGCATTATCACCTTTTGGTCCTAGTATTCATGCCATTACAACACCTAATGCTCGCTGGATCAAGGACGTGATCTTAAGTTATGGTCAGGACATCCATATGACCGAGATCCTTCAGGACAAAACTCTGGATTCCTCTGTTCCCCCCAATATCAACTACACAGAGGTCTTATCAGGTATAAAGGCATAATTGTTATTGGCAGTGGTACGTCCTTACGCAGAACCATCTTGAGCTAATTCCATGATTCTCCATTTGGGGGGACACTCAAGTATCTTAGTCACGTTAAATAAGATACACATGTAATTCTTCTGGCCGAAATTGAAACAGGGCTTTGAGACTTGGATTAAAGGATGCGACATCTGCGTTCATAGCAAACCAGATAGTAGCTCACATGCCGTATCACTTCAACCTCTGGCCATACCTCAAAAGCAATGGAGTAACATTAGTCTTGAATTCAATGATGGCCTACCAAAGTTCGACAGAAAAAACTGTCATTCTAGTGGTGGTTGCCTGGTACACAAAATTTGCTCACTTCTTCCCATTGTCTCATCCATACACTGCTGAGTCTGTAGCCAAGTTATTCCTAGATCAAGTATACCGTCTACATGGCTCCCCGAATCAGATAGTCTCAAATCGAGACAAAATATTCCTCAGTACTTTCTGGAAAGGACTTATGCGGTTATCTGGAATTCAAATCACCATGAGTTCGGCATACCACTCACAAACTGATGGGCAGACAGAGAGGGTAAATCGTTGCCTAGAAACTTACCTTCGTTGCTATTGTGGTCTCAAGAAACATTCATGGCACATATCAATTTGATTAGCTGAATTTTGGTATAATTCTTCTTACCATGCCAGTTTAAAGATGACTCCTTTCAGAGTCCTCGTTGCTAATGAGGCCAAACTACTCCCAATTCCATCTATTACTCCCGCCACTCCAAGATCGGCTTCTGAACTGCTTCATCAGCGAGGCCAACTCCAACTATTACTCCGTGACAACTTGAAAACATCACAGTTTTGTATGAAATTGTCGGCGGACAAAGGCAGAGTTGAGTGTCAATTTAATGTAGGTGAGTTTATCTTCCTCAAACTTCACACGCCAACATTCGGTGCGGTTCAGGAAAAACATGAAATTATCTCCGCAATTTTATGGTCCGTACAAAATTTTGGAGCACGTAGGTGTTGTTGCCTATCGATTGGAACTACCCGACGGATCCAAAATTCACCCAATTTTCCATGTCTCACTCCTCAAAGAAAAACTGAAGGATCAATAAACTTACACTTTAGATCTGCCACTTATCATGAAGAATGGTGAAGTCTCCATATATCCTGTAGCAATATTGGACTCACGCAGCTCTCAGACTACTCAAGGACCAATCAAGCAGCTGTTAGTTCACTGGTCAGGTACGTCACCTTCTCAAGCTACGTAGGAGGATGTTGCCTTCATCAACCAACATTTTGGAAAAATAATCTTTGTGGACAAGGATTTCAAAATCCCACGAGTATTGTAATGACTAATAAGGACAACGTGTCAGCAATCCAATGAAAGAAGAAGAAGAAGAAGAAGAGGGACCCTCAAGGGAAAAAGTCAAAAGAAGAAAACGTTCCATGAAGTTTACCCACGTTTTTAGTGCTTTAGTTATCAGTTATTTTACTGAATCTTGTCTAGAGTGTTTACAAAGTCCTGTTTGTATTGTCTTCTTCATTGTGTAACTGGATCTCCTAAAGTTCAGCTGGAGTTGCGTTGCCATTATCCAGGCAATGGCAGTAGTGTAGCGTCGTGTCAATTAGTCCAAACAAGAGTAGCGAGGGTGGATATAAATGTTAGGAGTTCACAAGAGTTGAACCAAGCATATGAATGAGATATTTATTTCCTCCAATCCTCTCTTCCTTATTCTTTGCCTTTTCCAAATTTTGCAGCCTAATCATTGTTATAATCTGTTTTTTCTTGGTGAACTATCTTAGTTCATTATACTTTTGTCTCTGTATAATCACGCAGTATGGCAATGGAATGTGAACAAAAATTACACATTTGCTTAAAAAAAGAAAACATGAAACTTGAAAAAATAGATTTCTTTTTCTTTCAAAAGCCTTGAATAAAAATTCATTTAACATTTTTTTACATTAGTGCAATTTCATTAATAAATCAGCATAAGACGTTCAAACATTGGCTACAATCATACTCGATAGAGGAGGTTCATTTAACTTTTATTGTGCAAATCCACACTTGTCAGATCTTGTGAGAGTGAGAGAGTACTTGGGATGAGAGATTTGTTATGTTTTGGGCACAAGATTTATTAAAGAAAAAAAGGGAAGATTTTTTAGCGAATCTCCCGCGTTGACCAGTGTCATCGCTAATTTGATTGTTGATTTCAGAAGATTGAGGATTTTGATCATAATGATCTCGGCGTCTTGAAAGCCCATTGAAATATGAACAAAATCCCTAAAGTTTTGTGGTCATATGTGTCCGAGAAGGGTCCTGATTTCATCAAATTCGATGAAAATGCTGATGTTCGCAAAATTTGGAAGCAATCAACTTTGACCAACAATTGTCGGAGTTCTATAGCTCCAATCGCGATGATTTTGGTGCCGTTGGAAAGTCCATGGAACAACAAAAAAAATACATAAGGTATGGTAATTGATTGTTCAATGTATGAGGCGAATTGTGCATAAAACCGTGTGTGAGTTTTTGGGGGTTTGTTGGACAAATTTTTTGGACTATTCAATTGGCTGAATTTTGAAGCAGTTTATGGTAATTTGTGTGTTCTAGTATGTTTTGATAATCCTGTTTACTTGGAGTTGTAATTGGGATATATGAGAGAATACTGTTAGCTTCTTGGTTTATGTTCTAGTTGGTATGGCGAGATAACCTTTATGGTTTGTGTCAAGTTTGCGAGTGATTGAGTTAAGATGAAAGCAAACTTGACATTTTGGTTAACATATATGATCTTGAGGAATTGAAAATTTGATAGACAATAAGCCAATAAAAGATTGGAATACAAGAAGTAGCTTAAAATCATGGTGGTTGATAAGTTGTGAAGGCTTGGAAGCTTTGGAGCTAGGGAAGGCTCGTGGAAGCTTGTGTACTATGGTAGTTTGAAACTTATGATAGTTTGTTAATGGTGGCTAGGACTGTCGGCTAGTGTTTCAAGATCGATGTTGCAAGAATAAAAGTGGTGTGGATAAATTTGAAAAAGAGATGTTTTCTTAGTGAGAAGTGTTTGTCTGTGTTGGAGACCATGATCGTGTTTTGAGCAAACATAATAGTTTTTGTATGGCCAAAGAAGTGTGAGTACTTCTACTTATGCGAAACTTGTTGTCCCATGGGTATGAAGACAATATCCTCTTCTGTTTGACAAGTTCAAAATGAGCTTGACTGGTGCACACCGTTGAGTTACCTCTGATACAAAAGAATTCAAGTCAAGGGGGTGACTGTTAAGAATTTGCCTAATATTAAATTCCTAGTATTTGACTTGAATTAATATTACTTGTAAGAATTCTAATAGTATTAGAATTCATGCCTATAAATATGAGATCTCTTAACTATTAGGGTTGAGAAGAGAGG
>JAOWBN010179022.1:0-17359 GCA_028565015.1 Pinguicula moranensis
AAAGACTTAAATAAACTAGAAAATGCTGCTCAATCTAACCAAATCTAAGCCAGCTCAAACTCACGACCACAGACACAGACAAAAAACATAAACACAAATAATCTACCCAACTCTAAACAACCTACACGACACAGACAAAAAACAAAAAACAAAACAACAAAACACAAACAAAGAACAGACAAGAAAATAAACAACAACAACCAACAGACGAAACAAACAGACGGAAATCAATTTACTTCAAAAGTATACTACAAAATAAGATTAAGGACCAAGAAGACTCACTATCGGTCTATATCCTTAATTGGAAGTGCATACAAATTATTGGCAAAGATCCTCGCCAACAGGATGCGAAATATATCATGTATATCAGTGACAAAAATATCTAAATTTCTTTGTATTTTGTTTAGTTCTCATTGTTACACTTTACTTATCATGTAATAATTACCTTATTATAGGTAATAAAATATTAAGTAATCTTGTTTATCATTTCTTACTTTTACTTATTTATTAAAAATAACTATGAATTTATCCAAATCAGATAAAAAGGATGTATGTTTCGCAGACAATGCAACAACATATAGCATCTTCAACAATAAAAAAATATTTTTCTTTTCTATTTACAAGAGAAACATATGTTAATACAGTATATGATAGTCACAAATTAATTGAAGGCTTCGGAAGAGCACAAATTGTACTACCACAAAGGACAAAGCTTATAATTGATAATGTTTTATTCTCATCTAAATCTCGACAAAATTTATTATTAAAGATATTCGCCAAAATGGATATCTTATCGAGACAATGAGCAAAAGGAATGAAAATACTTATGCTTTACATCAATTATTTCAGGTAACAAATGCATCTTAGAAAGATTACCCATAATGTCTTCTAGAATATATTATACAACAATAAGAACGGTTGGAACTTATGGTGTTCTAAGTTTAAAGATTACTAAAACTTTTACAGTTTGGCATGACTAGTAGGGTCATTCCGAATCATTTATGATGCAAAAACTCAGAGAAAATTCATGTGGTCATTCAATGAAAAAATAGATATTTTTTCAAACCAGTAAATTTTCATGTATTGCTTGCTCTAAAGGCAAACTTATTATAAGGTCTTCGTTAAATAAAGTTGGATATGAGAACCCTACGTTTTTAGAAAGAATTCAGAGAGATATGTTTGGCCTCATACACCCACCATGCGGATCATTTAGATATTTTATAGTTATAATTAATGCATTAACTAAATAGTTGCAGCTATGCTTATTATCTACTTGCAATTTAGCTCTTGCAAGATTACTTGCATAAATAATTCATTTGCGAGCAAATTTTTTTGATTTTCCAATAAATAAAATTCACTTATATAATGTTGGCAAATTTTATCACAAACATTTAATAACTATTATATGTCAATTGAGATAACCATTGACCATCATGTTGCACATATTTATACACAAAATGGGTATCTGAATCATTTATTAAGTGACTCCAATTGATTGCAAGGTTAATGCTCATGCATTCTAAACTCCATGTATCTACTTGAGGACATGCATTTTTGTATGTAGTAACACTTATTCATATAAGGTCAACAAGTTGTAATAAATTCCCCCCGATGCAAATTATTTATGGTCAAGAACCAAACATTTTCACTCTAAGAATATTTGAATGGCGATATTTATACCAATTGCTCATCCATAACGCACAAGATGGGTCCTCAAATGAAGATGAAAATATATGTTGGATATGAATTTCCTTCAATAATTAAATATTTAGAACCGTCAACTGGAGATTCATTTACAGCAAAATTTGTTGATTGTCATTTTGATGAACCAATTTTTCCAACATTAGGGAGGGAAAATAAACAGTTGGAAAAGAAAATATTCTGGCATGAATCTTCACTATCATATTTTGATCCTCATTCTAGTTAATGTGAACATGAAGTTTAAAAGATTTTTTTTGGTAAGCCAAATTCATTGATAAAATATGTACAACATTTACAAATAAAGTAGAAAGAAAAGCTCACAGGTACTCTAGCTCAATCGAAAGTTATGCACCTATTCGGTTTGGATAACTAAGATCCTAGTCATCAACTCATACTCCCTATCATGTATAGCTAAAGGTGATCTGGTACACAGCTCACCTAGCGTCATAGTAGATCACGAAGCAGCTCAGCATTCAGATCATCGCCATCATCCACTCTTCACCGAATCCTAATGTCCTGACTGTCAACTTATCAATTCCCATTTTCGGGGATATTGGTACACAGCTCGATTAGGTTCGGTGAGATATCGCTGTAATGAAGGATAGGTTGTAATCAGATCAGACATGAATCTCAGGACCATCCCTCATCCAACACATAGCCAGCTACTAGACGTCAAGTGAAACATGATCAACAAGTTGATATATATCTTGCCCTACAACAGGGCCATCCTACTTGTGGATGAATAAGGTCTGCTAGCTATGCTGGTAGAAAAAGCCAGGTTGCCATCCAGATGGTCTTGGGAAGGATTTTGTATACATTGCCCATGATACAGTCTGTCAGCCGAGTTGACTGATCCAAAACAATGGATCTAATGCAGGTTCCTCAAATATTCTCAACCTACTTGAGTAGTCTGAAGGACTAGTATTGTAAATTAAGAAGGCCAGCTACTGCTTCTAGCCTTCACTTGGTTCTTCGTTAATGTATGGAATTCACACTTCACACGAACTTCATTTACTGGTCTACTTGATAAGGTTAGCCAGCTCCTGCTTGAGCATGTTCCTTGATTCTCCTCAACATGTAGGCTTGATACAGCCAACACTGACGGATATGATTTATCATCTAGGCTGTTAAAACTTCATGGGATAAAGTCACCCCTCCAGAGCACTATAGAGTAATGAACTAAATAGTCAGGCAGCCCTTTGCATTGGAGGCACCCTTCCAGGACCTAACCTGTACCATATTGAAAAACAAACACAGTAAGGTAGCTCAAGTACTAAGCAAAATCTCAACACCATGGTATGCAACTCTGAGGATTGGAGGATCCTTCCCAGTCCCTAACCTGTACCATATTGAAGATATGCCAAGTAAGGCAGCCCAAATAAGGATGAAAAGGTGAGGCATGATTCTGGGACAACAACCTGTGCTACTGTGTGACCCTTGACTGCACGTCTACTGCTGAATATTATGAATTAAAATTGAGACAGGCAAGGGGATGTATTAACCAATCAACAAAGTTGTAAGGGAATACCTTTGGTTGTTTACTAGCTTTTATCCAAGACGAGGCTAGCTGTTTTATCCTATGAAGTTAATAGTATATGTTGTACCTCGGATAAGAAGTGTGCTCTATTCCTAGCTTTCCAGAGGGTCCATACCATGGCTGACCAAATAGAATTCCATGCTGGAAGATGCGTACCTGGGGGAGCTAGCTCAGAGTGTTCTTGTAAAGAGGGCAAGGTCGACACCCCTGGGAAGGCTACTGGTATTAGCCAAGCAACTAACCCCCTCCACAGACTGCAAGTGAAAGAACAAAGTGAGAAAAGGTGAGGTATGGTTTCATCAGCTGAATTGCACAAGGGACATGAGACCTGCTGGAATGATGTGTCTCATATGCAAGGTAGATTTAGTAGGCACTGCATTTTGAAATAGAAACCAAACAAAAATACAGACTTTTTTAGGTGCTAGGCTTGACCAAGAGAGCTTGGTTAGTGCTAAGTGAGTATCTGAAAAAACATGTTGAGAATCCAAAGAGATAAGACTGTAAGCATCTAACAGTATACATCCCACCCTTGGTGCCATTGAAGAGATATTTGTCCTTGCCTTGTGACTGCGGACATAAATTTTGTAAGCTAGCGGTTAAAGAATTGAAATCATAGATTTCAGAACTAAAGAGTTGTCTCCTCCATCTCCAGCACCATGTCCAAACGCCATTAGACCATTGACCAGCATTAGCTATACAGATATCTTTGCAAGTTTCAATTCTGAACAACCGAGGAAAGCTAACTGACAGAGTGGTGGTGTTCAGCCATTTGTCTGTGCAAAGGCTAATCCTTTCCCCATTACCAAGTTGTAGCCTAATATTTTCTGAGATCCAGCTGTTGTTTAAGACTTCCAACAGGTTAAGCCACCACTCAGATGCATAACCTCTACCTCTTGGTCTGCCAACTGCAGTGACATTCTCTTATGGGAGCAAGCTTGAACCAGCAACTAAGAGGGGAGATTCCCCTTCATATTTTGATCTCAGTATTTCCATAACTGCAGATGGTTCATCATTCAGGATGTGAAAACCCCATTTACCTAGCATAGCATGGTTGAAAGATGGCAGGCAGCGAGCCCCCAAGCCACCTTTGTCAATAGTGGTTGTGAGCTTCTTCCAAGCTATTAAGTAGAGTTTTTTCTGTCACCAGAAGAAGGTTCTCTGCAAAGATATCAAGTGTTTAATGATCTTCTTAGGAGCCTTGAAGCAAGAGAAGAAATGAGATAGTAAGGCAGCAAGCACAACATTTAGGAGAACTAGCTTCCCTCCAGTTGACATCTGCTTGCTTATGCTCCCAAGAGCTAAAGGCACTCTGAAATTTATCTAGTAGTGGTTGCCAAGTGCTAGCCTGTTTAATTCGAGCCCCCACAGGTAGTCCTAGGTACCTAAAAGGAATTTGAGCAGGTTGGCAGTTAAGGTAAACAACCATGTCACTCAAAAGATTAGCCTGCACATTCATCCCTATTAGCTTGTTTTTAGCAAAGTTTATTTTTAAACCTGAGACCAACTCGAAGTTAAGCAGAATAGCCTTAAAGGCCTGCACAGATCTCCATTCAGCTTTACGAAAGAGAATGGTGTCTTCAGCAAACTGCAAGTGAGATACAAGCACCTTCCTTCTACCAATTCTCAATCCAGACAGCAAGTTAAGCTCAATGACCTTAGTGATTATGGCTGACAAACCCTCAGCAGCTAGTAGAAAAAGGAATGGGGGGAGTGGATCTCCTTGCCTAAGGCCATAAGAGGGGTAGAACTCATTGGTGGGGTGCCCTTTGATTAAAATGGAAGTAGAGGCAGATTCCAGGAGCCCCCTTATCCACCATAACTAGCATGGAGGAAAGTTCATATCCGACATAATCTAAAGCAGATAGTTTCAGTTTATGGTGTCAAAAGCCTTCCCAAAATCAACCTTGAATATAAGAGCTTGCTTTTTCATCTTTCTAACTTCATTTGTGACTTCATTGGCCACCACCACACTGTCAGATAACTTTCTCCCCTTAATGAATGCTGATTGTGTTGAACTGATCAGATTCCCTATAACAAGCCGGATTCTATTAGCTAATGTCTTAGAGATGATCTTCAGCATGGTGCCAATGAGGCTGATAGGCCTGTAATCTTTGACAAATAATGAATGAGAGGATTTGGCTAGCAAGGCAATGTGAGAGGCATTGATGTCCTTACACAGTTTGTCATACCTATAAAATTCCTGCATCAACTGCATAATGTCAGGCTTCAATAGAGGCAAAAAGTGCTTAATGAACCTGAAGTTTAGGCCATAAGGCCTGGGGCTTTTCTGACTTCCACAACCCTCTATGACTGCTAAGACTTCTGCCACAGAGAAAGACTGTTGAAGCAGCTGTTTGCTGAACTGATCAAGAGATTTTAAACTGATTGTAAGAGATGGTCTGGATGGAATTTTCTCAGTGAACCGATATCTGAAGTGAGTAAAGAAGCACTCCTTAACTTTCACAGGATCCTCTAACCATGTAGGGCCATCCATAATCCCATTGATTCTATTAGCAAGTCTAGTTCTTCTTAGGCTATTATGAAAAAACGTTGAGTTCACATCTCCCAACTGCAGCCACTGAATCCTAGATTTTTGGAAATTAGAACTATTCAGATGCCTTGTTATACTCTCCAACTTGGTTTTCAGATCAGCTAGTAACAGTTGGTCAAAAGAGTTATCTGTTTCAGCTGCTAGCTTCATCCCTTTAATGCTTTGAAGTATAGCTTTCCTTTGCCCATCCAGAGTAATTCCAAAATCTGATTTTTTTTCTTCTCTAATGATCTTAACCTTCTTCATGATCTGACAGAACTTGTAGCCTGTTACAGAACTATTGCACCAAACTTCAGCAACCATGTCAATGTAGCTTTTGTCCAACAGCCACCTATCAAGCACCTTTAAAGGTTTTGGCCCCCAGTTAAAATGGTTAGATGACAGACACACTGGGCAGTGATCAGACCCCTCCTTGTCTAGCCCTGTCTGAGTCCAAGTCCCCCCTATGTCTAATCACTTGATAGATGCATTTACTGACCTGAAATGATTATTCATTTGCAACATTTAACAAATCAATTGCCAGATGCATTTACTGACCTGAAAAAGGTAACCAAATCTCATATACCAGCTGCAAATGCTCCAATTAGAATTAATGTCCCGGAAGGATAAATTTCTATTGCCAATGAGTCTAAATTACACATGAAGTGTGGAAGACCAATCATTTCCATAGATAAAAATATTCGGAAAAGGAAATGAGCAAATATAGAAGATGGTCCAAAAGAAAAAATAAAATTTCCACCAGAGACTTGTAGTACTCCAGAAGAGAAAATAAAATCTCTAGTAGAGACACGTGATACTCCAGAAGAGGCAAATGACATTGTAGAAAATCATAATCAAACTTGTACTTTATTCAACAATACCCCTTGGGGTATATATATATATAGTACTACAAACCAAATCCTACTAAATCTAAAATCATAAATCTTATAGAACATTACTCAACTCTAACTCTATCAGATAAACATACAACCCTATCATATAACTAGTAAATAACCTATTCATGGTCGTCTACTAATGGTCATAGGTGAGCTGTTTATCACACAGGATGTCGAGTTGACAGCTATGATACTTACCAAGCAATAAAATAATAGAGATGTGCTATGAATTGATAAGCTGACAGTAAGACACTTACAGCCAGTATTTCAAAGGTTATAGGTGAGCTGTGTACCATCCATAGGGTGATATGTTGGCAGCGACGATCCTTGACAAGCAATAAAATAATGGATACTGGCGACCTGCTCAGCCGTGGAGTATAGAGATCACTAATGTATGTTCTTTAACCATGAGTAGCTAAGAGGTTTTGGTGGGTTGTAATATTAAGAGCGGTTTGTGCTCTTGGTTGGAACTTTTCTGTAAATATTTTAGTCTTAATGAAATTTTGGCTTTACTAAAAAAAACAAATTATCCTATGAATCTTCATTTGTGTACAAGTTCTCTGTTCAAGTATTGAATAAACTTTTCATGGAAACCATGATTCAATACGCATCCCAACAAAGTAAAGCGAGGTGTGAATTGTATATTGTATCAAGTATTCCCGATTATCTACTTTATTCAGCTCCCATGATACAAGGGATTTGACCTGTGCAATCATGGTAACATCTTACCGAACAAGTAAAAAAATCACACACCATAGACCATAGTCTCTCAAGGCACTAAAGATTCAAATAACTTAATACATGATCATCTTTATGATGTGATATGAGTTCCTTTGGCTAACAGAGATTAAAGATCTCATTATCACATCTCAGTCAGTCTTAAGTAGAAATGCTTTTCTACATATAGAAGTCTCCATCTATGCGACGCTACACCAACTGCTTGGATCAACCATCTCCTTCATAGGGATTTCTGAAAAACTCCAATGATCATAAAAAGTCTTGAGATCCCAACTCAAATCTTTCCCGAACTTAATTTGTACGATCACATACTTAGTTTTAGATTGCAAATCTCGAAGTCCAATCATTCAACAAGATACATTTTGTTGTATAGTGAAGGTACATCTATGACAATTATGGAATTTCATTGATGTTTAATTTTATATCCAACATATAATATAAACGAGTAAGTTAAAAGCAAATTCCATTTAATAGACAATTCATCAATTGTTCAATACATGGCTTACGGGAAACCAAGTCCAACATTTCCAAGAAGGATTATTCATCCCCTATTGTTAAATCTGTGATATCCCCCCGTCCTACATACAAGCAGACAAATTATTAGAGAAGCAAATATGATCAGAGCTACCTGATAAAGCACATGAGAGGTGACTTACATCTCACTACCAAATTCACATTGAAAAGAAAGGATTGGAAGCTTCGGTCCCAATTCACAGACCATGAACTTGATCCAACAATCAGATAGAACAAATATAGAAACTATAGCGTAGCCGATAATAATCTTATCAGACCGAACAATCACACAATTCATGTACATTCCAAACAACAAGATAGATCAGACAATCAAATCAGATCTTAGCATAATAAATTCTCAGATCTTTAAAGATAAATCAGGTAAACATGAAAAGTTATCCAGATCTTAATGTAGCTAAACATGTAAAGATAATTGTAAAACTGAGCACAGGTAAACATGCAAAGATTTTTAAGACCCTAAATCCTAGCACAAACACACTTCAGGACCTGAATCTTAGAAAAAATAATCAAATATCAATACATACACGCTTCAATATCCTAAACATGCAAAGATCTACATCCAAACCATGCGAATCCAAAAACACTAAACTATGCATCGATCTACAATCAATTGAAGCATAATACTTAGAAAATCCATGAACAGAAAGATATTCCTCTTAAAAAACTAAACTCGAAACACATAAAGCCCCAAAACATATATCTACATTCAAATCCACCTTATTTCATAGTTAATCGGCCTAAATTACGATACCCCTCCCAACTTCCCTAAACTCGTAACCCTAGAAATCCCCCTAAAAATTAGGCTAAAGGTTAAAACACCAAGATCTACATTAAAAAACACTAGAATTTGTGCAAAATCACTGAAAAATAAGGTGGATTTGAACCCTAAACGTGCAAAGATCTACCTAAAGTGCAAGGGGGAAAAGGGGAAAACAAGGGGTCCACCCATATTTGATCCCACCGAGCAATTTGAAACCCTTCTGACCAAATTCCGACGAATGTGAAACGAGATTGAGGTGTGACATTTTGGCTTTAGTTTTTGGTTGTAACGATGGAAATGAAATGGAATTAGGTTTTGGGGAATTTAAGGTGTATTTAAGGAGTGACATAGACCGTAAATAAAATAATAAAAGTAAGGATAACGGATAATTTGGTCTAATTTAACGTAGAAGGGCGTGACTCAAATTCCTATAAAAAATGTGAAGAGTATGGCATCCATGTGACCCGACATAACTTGTATACGGAATAATGGATTACATGGGATACCAGCCAAAATCCTATTGAACGAACCCTAATGAATGGACACTTTAGGGTCCGTGGGTCTCCCGTCCCGTTCACGATGGGCTATAATAGCCTATGCCTGATGGAGTACTCAAGTTGACTCATTTCTTTACCCAGATCGTACAATTGAATTGTCTTATCGCTTATTTAATGGTTCCTGATTTATTCCACCTTTAATATTCTCTGTTGCATGAGGAAAGTATGGAAAATGTGTAATCAATGGTTCTTTCCATTTGTCGTAATTGATTTAATTGTAAAATGAGAAATTTCAGAAAAACACTTGTTTGTTATTGAATCTTGTATTTGTGTCATTACGAGTGACTCGTACTTATAGCACTACAGCATATCACATGTTATTACAAAATTCATGAGGCAATAACTGCGGAAGGCTTCTTGTCTGAGTGCAATGGATGGTGTGCTTTGTTCCTGGCGTGCTTCTACCATAAATGAGGAAGACTGCTATACACGCGGCTTTTGACTTCCAAGACTTCCAACACATTTTTATCTGTTGTAACTCCTATTTTTAATTGCATTTTTTTTCAATCTTCCTTGATCCTTACTTGTAATTTCCTTGTAAAGGATAACAATTTGGCTCTACTAAGAAATGCATGGTGTACTAGGTATTAGGATATACAAATTTCGTTTACTCGTTTACTCCCAAGTCCCAACTCAAAGAATCTATTTCAGTTTTTGAATTTAGGTTGTTCTTTTCTGTTTTATCAGCTAACTTTTAAGCATTCAAATGCTTCCTTTTGCTCTTTGTTAAAACGACACTAGAAAGTGGATGATTTGATTGCATGTTCAACTTCCTGGCAAACTTGTTTCCTCCAGCTTAAGACCTTACAGATTGCGAGATGGCAACACACTCATTTTAGATAGATGGTTGTTTCTATTACATTAGAGTGAATTGAAACCTGAGACCTCTTCATTGGAGTATCTCGGCCACCCACCACTCGGATAACAATGACATATTAGTCACTCAGCTTGGCAGAATTCATGAATTCACAGTGTACTGCCTTTCGGAAATTTATACATAGTAAAGTTTTCGCTCTGTCCCATGCCAACAGTTTATTATGAAATGAGGTCATAGGATTCCTAAACAGTTTCATAGAACAAGATATGCTAGGTTTATACAGTTGGGTTGTCTCCGAAAAGTAATGTTTTGGCTGATTTCATGCAAATTTTATGAGTAATCCACCTATATGGCTGTATAATCCATTGGGTTGATGATGTTTTAATTTTCGGGCAAATACAGGACCCAAAATTATTCGTTGATTTTGGTTCAAAATTTATCCACCTACTCTTGAATGGGTTATTTGACCGACCGTGAATCCATCTTCACAATTACTCGCTATCTTTATTATTTTTATGTAATTATGGACCAGGCCACTATATAAATACATCCAAAAATCCTACACAACCCATCACAATACTTGTTGGAAAAGACAAGATGCAATTGGCAATTGCACGCGAGTAAAGAAGAGTCAAAAGAAGATGGCTCCACGCCAGACACAAAGGAGAAAAGAAGTACGCCAGACAACTTCGAGAAAAGAAGCACGCTGAACAACTTCTTTATTCATTAAACGTGTTGTATGGTTTAATTGATTCTCAGTACTATAAATATGTAATCAGATCAAAAGTAAAAATATCAGAAGCTTTACAGGAAAGAAGATTTCTCTCGTTTTTTTCATTTCTCGTTTTATAATTTTTATATTCCAACTAGATGAGTGTGTCCTGTTCCTATTGTTGTTGCTAATCCTGTCCTCTTTGAGTGAGGCCCAAACCCATTACAAAAAGATTTCTCCATAAGATATGCATCACCTTGTTCTGCTCTTGCTACTATTTCAAGCATTTTCTGATCAACAGCAGCTTCCTCCCATAAGATCTTCCCCATTTTCACTTCGTAATATACCTCGCATCAATCGCGGAAGTTGCAGGAAGTCAAAATAACGCATATTCTCCCCTGTTGCTCCTGTTTTTGCCATATAATCGGCTGCTCCATTTTCCTCTCTAACTTGGGGTTTGATGATCTGTTATGGCATGAGTTGTATAGGTAAAAAGTCATCTTAGAGAACTAAAGGAAGGCAATGCAATGGCCTTGAACTATATCTCCAGCTAGTTGTTGTTTTTATGACCGTTAGCTTATCTGGATTTTTTGGTAACAGATATTCATCTGTTCTGCAATGTAGTATGTGATCTTGCTTTTTGGATATCGGAGGTATCCGGCACCCATCGGGTACCCAACTAATCCTTCGGGTACATAGCCAGCGCTCCCCACACATGTACAACTCTTATATGAATCTCCTTGTTAAAGTAATCTACGCAGAAAAAGACAGTTGCAAATTCTTTGTTATTGGCTATAGTCAGTCTTTTCATTTGTTGTGGCTAGGCAGTTGTTGTATCGAACACTCTGCGACCATGAATTTATGTCGATACAAGTTGCTCAAACGAAAACACCTTGAGACCAAGAAAAATATAATTCCAACCCCGTGGCAGAGAACAAGTGATAACTTTATACTATGAAATATTAATACAATAAAAGAATACCATATCATAATCATCAAGACACCATCTTGATATTAAAACAGAGAAGAACTTGAATTGAAAGAATAAATAGTTTCATACCGCAAATAGGGATCGGGCGGAGGAAAAAACTTTGATTGGAGCGGCGGCCGGTGGATATCAAGACACCATCTTTGCGTTGGATGAGAGAAAACTAGTACGATTTTGGCGAAAATGAGATAGAAATCTAATGAGTAGAATTGAGGGAGAAAAATATTCTTGAATCTTGAGTAGACAATGAGATAGAAATCTAAGATTGGTTACATTATATTCACCAAGGAGAACAGTACAGAAAACTAGTACAGTTAAGGAGCAGACTCATCAAACAAGAGGTTGAAGGCAACAATATATAACAAAAATGAAGCAGAACACTGGCAGAAGTAGATATCCTGATGAGCAAACACGTGGAACTGAACATGTTTAACGTTGTCCCAAATCTTAGCTATAGCTATGGATTTATTATAACTTCAGTTAACTTACAAACGATACTCGCGGGTGAGGCCTGTCCGAGGCAGATATTCTGCAGAATAAATAGACTCGGCATAAGATGAACGCTCTCTGTATGGAAGATAGGAACTCGGGGAGGGGGGGCAACATCATGGGTACGTCCAGCTATCAATTCTGATGGACAAGGGTCACGCCGATCCAGCAGTTCTTCGCGTCTATAAGAAGCCAACATACTCAAGCCCTCAGAGTCCTTCTGATTGCATCATCACGTTCTAATATTGGTTCCCTTCTGTGAGTGCTGTAAGAATCAGAAACAATGCTGTCTCGATAAGGGCCAGCTACATCCAAGTGTAAGTTCTGCCCAGATCTGTAAGAATCTCTGTTCTCTGTATATGCAATTGGTGCAGCATCTCTGAATCGCTGACTATGCTCGGGGTACACATCTCGTCCCTCTCTAAAACGAACAATGCGCTCGGGACCATTTCTATAAGGATCATGACGCTCTGTAAACGAATACCCAGCATCTTTGTAGCGATAGTCACGCACCGGATATAGCTCATGCTCATCACTGTAAGGATCCCGGCTCTCTCTGTATGGACTACGACTCCTTAAATAGGGGTCTTGCCTGTAAGTATCTACATCTGAAGGCCTCTCATAAGCATATGGAGGAATGGTACGTTGTAGAGTTCGTTGTAAAGGTTGACGCAATGGTGCTTCTGAGCTAAAGATTTCCCTTCGCCGCTTACGAGGAGGTTCTAAGTGCCTTGGCTCCTCCCTCAAAACAATACCTCTATCGTCATCTGCCCTTTGCCTTCTAGGTCTATTCTGATCTGCCCTTCGCCTTTTAGGTCTCCCTTGGCGTATGAAGAGGCATTTTTCTACTTGATGACTCCGAAACTTCTTAGACCGGGGTACTTTACTTGAAGAGAGGAACAGTTCGCACAATTTCCTTACCTGGGAATAGTTGAATGATGAAGTCAAGAATAAGCAGGGGATACAGAAGTCGACAACCTTTTCTCTGAAACTGCATAAGTACAGTGGTACATAAAATTTACCTGTCCTCAGGCAGCAATCAAACTTGGTTTTTGCGAAGTAGTTATCCTTGATAACCTTCTTGGATTTCTCCTCAGCTAATGGCAAGCAATCATACAGAACCTTGACCTAACCTATAAAGTATTCCTATGGAAATCAGTATTTTACAGATATTGGCCTAGGCAGTTCCAATATTTATCATAGCAAGTGACTCGTATAAACAACAGAATATCACCAAATATCATGTTAATTTCAAAGTAAAAATGATTGAAAGAATAAAAGAAGCCTAAAATATTGCCCCGGCCAACAAATTCTTCTTAACCATGGAAGCAAGACTACTTTGATCCACGTCATAAAAGTAGCACCCACAGAACATAGGAGCACAGTATCTTAATTTAAAAATTGGAAACCAGAGAGAACACATGTTAATGGGAAAACCCCTTTAATTTTCAAAAGCATAAGCTACCAAGACTGTCAACTCAATTAAGAACATAAAACTCTTGTTTAATTCTCCATTCACTAATATGCTGCTAAATCTTGAGCCAGTATCCAACTTTATCTTCCATTTGTTTCCAAAAGAACCGAGCCATACTTACACCTATTCTATTGATCCATCAATAAATATAACACCCTGACAATGATATTGAACGACTTGGTGAGAACATCCATAACTTAGCACAAGGAAATTTTCAGTTGCAAAAGCAAAACATCTTGGCAAACGATCGTACACAAGCATAATCTTCACTTCATCATACAAGTTGATATTCTTATGCACAGGGCAAGTATAAGAATTCTCCCTGTGCAGAATCACAACATTGGGCCAGTGGAGCAGAAGTGTACAGGGCGGTGCGATCTAAATACTATGAGAGGCCTTTGTTGTATACCCTTTATTTTCACTAGACATAACATTTGTCTTAAAACTATTGGATGGCTAGGCATAAAACTGAAGCTCACAGAAGATTCAAAATAGGATATTCTGATCTGTAAAGAACATTATAAGGGGACACTTCGAAAGTTCAAACAAAAACGATGGCAGGCACCAAGTAATTTGTCCCCTGAACATGTACTTTGTGAAAGCCCAATGAAGGCCGAGTTGGGAGCACCATCAATAAAAATAAAGCCATTAGATCTCAGAATTTCCTCCAAGTAAAGAACAATAGGATGCTGCTCGAAGTTACATCCTGGAAGAGGTTAAACAACTAACAACTTCACAAAGTGCTGCTATGAAGCACTGAATTTTTAGAATAACTGAGTTTGGATCACCTTTTTTTTTCGATTTAGGGTTTAAGGCCCTAAACCCTTATAGCTGCGTATGAATAGATGCTTTAGCATTCTACCAAGTTGCCTAGGTATTGTGTTCTCTTACAAAAACTATTATCTACCCTTCACAGATAAGGATGCAAAAAGAAATATAGTCCACAACTTTGTTCTAAGACACAGACAAACCTGAGACGGAAACTGGGATTTGAAGGCCTTAGGTTGGATGTTATAACCTCCAGGTCCTGCAGCTTTATAGACGCCATACATCAATTTTAGATCGACATCATACAAGAACAGGTGCATGCCAGTGTAAATCTTTTCGACAACATCTTTCTTGCTTTCTGGCAGCCCAAAAACCCTGTAACGGTAACAGTCATTCTTTGTTTTAGAACTACACATGAAAACCATCCCCATGCTCTCAACTTTCTTCTTCAGCCTTTTATTGCATGATATTTCAGGCTTATCCTTGGAATCCTCTTTCTTCATCCCCTGGATTACCAGCTTATCACGACTCCTTTTACTTGAATTATTTGTGTTCCTTGGAGTCACTTCCTTTTTTTCTGTATTTCGTCCTAAAGCTACCATTCCACCTTTTTCTGTTTCTGCAGCCCTTACTCCTTCTCCAATTTTTTTCCCTCGCATATTTTCTTCATCACCTTCTTCTTCTTCTTCTTCTTCTTCTTCTTCTTCTCCTTCTCCTTCCTCACTGATTTCGTCCTCTTCATCATCACTTTCTTCTGATGTCTCTTCTTCACCGACTCCATCCATGTCAACAACAATTTCTTCATCGTCTGCTTCAGAGTTGTCTTCAAAATTCTCTTGATCATCTTCACTTGGACTCTCTTCATCTTCTACTTCATTATCTTCACAAGTATTGTCCTCCAATCCTTCTTCATTATCACCATCCATGCCTAAAACGACTTTGTACAATGCGACTGCCCCATACTAGCTTTAACAGTTTCTTTTTCTCCATGCACTCTCATTATTTTCATTATCTATCTTGTCAATGGTATCTGCTTTATCTTCAAATTTAACATCCACCACGGGATCTTCTTCAATCACTCCAACTGCACCATTCTCTTCAAGAGTGGTATTTGAGTTTTGGGTCCTTTTGGGGTCTGTGGCAGTAGCCATTGCAGCTTTGATAATTGCAAATTATGCATTAAATCATCCTTCATATATGTGTGGAGGAGGAAAAGGATAAAAGAATAACATAAGGTCCGGTATAGCTATTTGTATTGCCTAAATTTGGCATCAAAGAAGTATGATAATATCATGTCATGCTATCCACTTCCGTAATCAATACAAGTATAAAACTATTCGCATAGTTTGAAGTGACAGAATGATGAGCAAGGACTTGATTCCAGAATAATATAACTGATTCAAACTAAAGTCGAAAACCTTCAACCAATTTCAACAACCAGAAACTCAAATCAAGGTTGCAAACACGCAATTCAGTCATTCAGAGAATGTGCAAAAGAAATATCTACACGCACACAAACACATACATTTATGTAGGAACTTCATGAATATCCCTAAAACTATAAATTATGTATTCATATTCAAACAGAAAACCCTAGCCACCTCTCGCGAATTTCAGAGGCAAATATTTCCGAACTCCAAACCCTTATCCTACGATGCCGGGATAAATGAGATTAAATACAATTGACAAAAATTGCTTTTTTTTCTCGAATTCTCTGTCAATTAATCTCACGATAAAATTAAAATACTATATCTCACCTCCGGTGGTAAAACCCTCGCGGACAAGACTGAATTATCCTATCTCCAACCCTGATGAGATCAAACCAGACGCCCGGATCGTTTATTGTAGCAAGTTATATGAATGTAGAGCGTTGTTTTGTTGCGAAGTAATTGGGAAAGGTTGGATACTCAATTAGAAAAGTTTGAAAATTTTGTGAGATTTGTAGGTTTCTTATATTTTGTTCCTTGGCTTTAGCCTGGGCATCGGTTGCGGTAAATTTTGCTCCGCCCGCCTGCCCGCGCCCGTCCGCTCCCACCCGCTCCGCTAGACCCACGCCTGAGTAGGTAGGCGGGCGGACATGGGCGCTATTTTTGTACCCGCATTTATTAGCGGGCGGGACGCGGGTAACATTTTTTTATCATTCGGGTAACACCCGTACTGCACCGCACCGCACCGCCAATATTTCGCAGTGCGGTGCAGTAACAGCTCTTCGTGGGAGATTCGCGGTATAGATTTTCAGAACCGCAACTTTCATGGATGATACGCGGTACGGGCTGTTTCGGCACCGCCCGCACCGCTGCCCAGGGTTATGCCCTATATTGCTGGCCCTGGCCGGTTCATGCAAACTTGCATTTCCGGTTCGCGTTTCAGGTTTGCATGCCGGTCCGATTAACCGGCTCCCGGTTCCGGTTCACCAGGCTCACAATTATTTTTTTTTAAGTTATTTTTTTTGTCCTTTTAAATTATGGAACAACACAAGTTCATTTACTGCATAAGTAGTTTGCTACTGCAAAACAGGGTTGTTCTGGCCCGTTTAAGTTTTAACTTAGCACTTAAAGGCATATTCCAGACGTGACGATGATGATCTTCCCATGTTTACAGGATTTAGAAAATTCTAATCATCTTTTTGCGACCTGCAGTGCTACCTGTTAATGATCCCTGTGTAGTTGGGCTTATTGTATGTCGCTCTGGCTACTGTGAGGGGGCATTTTGATTTGTGAGGGAGCACTCAGGGCCAGTTTTGCGCAACCTTCTAAAAATTATAAGCACCTCGAATAAGTGTTTTGCGCAGCCAAACTTCTATTACTTGTTCTTATTTTAAGAAGGTCAACATTCTTAAAAATAAGCACCTCTTGGCA
>JAOWBN010179032.1:0-17353 GCA_028565015.1 Pinguicula moranensis
TAGTCTTTCATAGACTTTTCTATGACTTATCTAAAGCTTGTTTCGGGTTTTAGTGGCGTCTTTTATTTCGAAACATACGTAAGCTTGGTTCCCACCTCTTTATTGGTGACGGGTCAAGTTCTCGACAACTTGCTCAATATTTCCGCCTCGACCTACCAACATTGGTGCTGGGTTTAGTCACACTGTTGGCTAGGTTCGTATCACTCAAGGTATGTGGACTCGTGGATCGCACAATCAAAAAATCTGCGAATGCAAAGGCTATGAGATCACTTGAGGGTCCATTGAGGTCATACAATACTGGCTTTTTTTCGCATCAGATATGTGCATGCCATGTTATAAATTTGATAGTTCAATCAGGTTTGAGTGCTTTAGAAGATTATGTTGGAAAGGTTAGAAAGATTGTGTCGTGGATAAGGGTGTCCCTAACGCATCAATGCCTTCAAATATAAAAGTGTCTCCTTAGGTTACAAACCACATATTTTGGATGCAGACATGCCAATTAGATTAAATTCGACATACATTATGTTGAAGAGATCAACTGAGTATAAGATGCCCCTATCTCAATATTTGATGAGTGCACAGTTGCAAACTTTCTCTCATCCTCTAGCTGTTTTGACATTCTTTGTGTGGGACGTCGTTGAGAAAATTGTCACATTCTTTGAAGTCTTCTATGAGGCGCGACTACTTTGTCAGGGAGTTATTTTACTACATCTCCTCTAGCCATATATCAGTTGGTACTAATGGCGAACAATCTATATAAACATAAAGATGATGAACACATAGAAGGTACAATTCTCTCAAGTCTTACCCCCAAGCTATTTTAAGTTGTTGTTTGATTGTTTTCATTCTTTGACCTTTGAATTTTTATGCATCTTTATTCTATTCTTTGTAGGTATCGTGCGATTAATGAGGAGTAAGTAGGGGTGTGCATATGGAAATCGGAATTCGGAAATTCCAATTTCTGAAATTTTCCGATTCCGAATTCCGATCCAAAATTTTGAATTCTGATCCGAAATTCCGAATTTCAAATTCGGATCGGATCGGATCGGAATATGATTTCAGTTCCGAATTATATTTCAGATCGGATCGGAAATACAGGGTGAATTTCCGAATTTCCGAACTTTTTTAAAGAAAAATCCAAATTTCCGAAATATCTCCGAATTTCGAAATATTTCCGAATTCCTGAAATATTTTTTCTAATTTTTTGAAATATTTTTGAATTTCAAAATTTTTTATTTTTATTTTTATTATTGTTCGGAAATTCCGGATTTCTGAATTTCCGAATTCCAAATTCCGAAATAAAATACGGATCGGATCGCAAATCAGATTCCATTTCTGAAATAATTTTGGATGGAACAAAAATTGCCATTTTCGAATTCCGAATTCCGAACGAATACCCCTAGGAGTAAGTTTTTGGAATATTGGGTTACCCCTCCTCTCTTATATTCATTGGCTTTCATTTTGTATCCTCGACCCAGGATGATGATGTTTGAAGAAGCAATTTTTAAGATGCGACATTGAATGGGATTAGAGGATGACAATACTGTTGTAAAGAATGTTGAATCCTCTTTGTTAAACCTGTATAGCAATTATCAGAGCAAGTTTGGAGGTATAAGGGTTCGAGCACCACTACCTAGTGGAAAGAAATCATCGACTTGAAAATTATTGGGTGGCCTTGGTTTATCATCAAGTTCGCATATGGAGTTGGGTACTCTTGTTCATTATTTTGAGTTGAAGAACTATTTTCATACAAATTTTGAAATGACAGATGAACTCGATGGTGAGAACTTAAACCTTTTACAATGGTGGGAGACACACAAGATAAAATATCCAGTCCTATCACAGTTGTCAAAGGATGTCTATAGCTTTCCGACTTTCACAGTTTCATCTGAGTCTACTTTCAGTATGGCTAGAAGGATTGTGAAAAAAAGACGATCTAGGTTAAACCGGAGATTGTAGAAATGTTGACCATGATTAAGGATTGGGAGATCCAGGATTATAGAATTGACAGTTTGGGTTCGCTGGAAGATTATTATTTTGAGGAATAAGATAAAGAAGAAAACCCTCCTACTTCAGCTCCTCCTGCTCCTCCGGCACTTCTGTAGTGAAGGTTAATTATTCATCCTTAATTTGTTTATACAACTAAATTTCAATTTATGTTAATTGTTACTTATTTTTCAAGGAACGAATGAATAAATACAACAAAACTGCAGAAGGTTAAGTATTTATATACCTAAGTTTGCATTTGTGTTAATTTTTACGGTACTTTTTAGGAACTAACAAGTAATACTCTTGCAGCCTACACGGACGTTGGTTGGAATTTGGATCAGTCATCAAACAGAACTTGGTTATATGTTGTTGGTTAGACTTTGAGGATTAGAACTTTGTTATATGTTTGTGGTTAAACTTTTGGCAAAATTTTTGGATATTTGTTGAGCGTAACAGTGGCTAGTGAGGTACGTTACTAAATACTGATTGTTTTTTGTTGAGGCATATAGTAACAACATGATTCGGGAGATGTGTTATTGAATACTGATTGTATTTTGTTGAGGCTTATAAAATATAAGTTATAGTATTAGCAAGATTCAAAAGATGTGGCAAATAATATGTGTTGCTCACTCTTTCTATTTAAATATTTGTTTGCTAAAATTGGGGTTTCTGAATGTTTTAGCAACATCTAATTGTAGTTCATTTTTATTCGTTGTGGTTCTGCTTATTGATTGGATGGTAAATTTCTCCTTGCTGATAGTATGCCTGGGAAGTTAGCCTGTTAAGGAAATTGGGTATCCCTCACATTTATTCTTCAGTTTTCCTTCACTTACATTGTTGCATAATAAAGTGATTGCTTATGCTTCGTTGTATCATGAGCTCTTCTGAAGAAGGCCCTGGTTTGCTCGAGAAGTGTTTGCTGAATGTTGGGATAATTTGATCCATCCCTTTATTTGTTAAACATCTTTATAAGTCAAATGTGCAACTGTTTTGTGTCCTTTCTGCACCATGTTTATGAATCATCACAGTATCTTTCTTGTTATTCTAGCTCTCAAATTCTTTCGCAAGAAGTGTGAGTACTGGCAAACGGTGCCAAACAAGGAAAATAGAGCAAACAAGGCAAACAGGTGTAAACAGGGCAAATAGGTGTAAAGTCGGCACGCCCGTTTTAGAAGCATTCCGATTCAGCCCGCACTGTTTCCTAAAATGGGTCTAAACCGCACAGCCCATTTCTGAAAATGGGCGCTCTGTGCCCCAAAATCACGCCCATTACCCCATGGCGTTGACAAATTGCTCACTAACTTTGCCAACCTCTACTCACAAGTCCTAAAGTCATTTCCTTCGTCATTGATGACACTACATACCTTGTTTTGAATGAGGCATCGGGTATGGAAGAGATTTTCTCTTTGATTCTATTCCGCTGCCTTGGCTTGTACACTAAGCACTCGCTTGGTTACCAGTAGCTCACCCACCGTGGGATCTTGCTCGGCCTCCTTCTCAGTTGCCTCATCAGCTGGCTCGTCTTGTTCATCTTCAGATTCGTACTCTCCTTGGTCTAAGAGCACCATTGCCCGTTTGTTAGAGCATTGGCTGGCGATGTGCCCGAAGCCATGATACCTAAAACACTCGATAACCTGATATCGGGAAATAGAGAGTATAGTGTTACCTACAGGTGCAACAACCTTGGCCTTCACTTCTTTTAGTAGCTCGGGTTTGGAATTCACATCCAATTTATAGGAACTCGGCTTCCATGGAGTGTATGGCATCATGGTGCGCCTAGATCCCTTTCTTTTCAGCTGCTCCTCTACCTTTATTGCTAGGTAGAGCATGTCAGTAGCTCAATTACAATCGCAATTTCTCGGTTGAGGCCGTGTAGGAAGCGAGCCATGGTAGCCTCATGGTCTTCTTCGATGTTGGCTCGTATCATGGCCTCCTCCATTTTTTTGTAATACTCCTCGACACCTTGTCCATTGTCTTAGCCCCTGCAATTTTTGAGACAAAGTCCAAAAGTAGTGGCTCGGGACAAATCGTCTTCGCATCAGGGCCTTCATTTTGGTCCAACTCTACACAGTAGGTTCATAATATCGTCTCTGGTTGTTCATCTCCTGATCCCACCAGATGATGGCATAATCTGTGAAGTAGATGGCCACCAGTTTGACCTTATGCCGTTCAGAGTATGTATGGCTTCCAAACACCATCTCCACCTTGGTCTTCCATTCTAAGTAGAACTCCAGATCAGTTTATTCCTAAAAAGCAGACATCTTTACCTTGACGCTGCCAAGGTTGTTATTGCTCTCTCTCTCTCTCTGTGGTGGTGCTCGCCTTGGTACCCTAGGTCGGAAACCAATATCCCTTCGTCCCCGTGGCTCAAATCCTCCCTCGAACCCCTCAGACCATTCATCATCTTCACTATCCACAAAAATAGGTGCTCGGTCATCACGGGCACGAATGTCTTCAGCTTGGTCATTGCCAATGGGGGCAGCTTGTTGTTGTGCACGAGGTTGTGCGGGTGGCAGCCGGGCACCCATCTCCCTAACATGATCTTGAGTGGTCTGAACCTCCTCCATAAGTCATGTCATTTGGCCCCTAAGAGCCGCCATAGTGAACTCCTTGTTCACTTCATTTGTTTCATCTTATTCTAATCCCACAGGTGTATTATGTGTTGCCATGATTGTTCCTGCAAGAAAAAAAGGGTTAGAAAAAAAAATTCCTCACCACTGGCTCATGTGTATATCACTCAAAAGTGACTCAACATTCGTGTATGCGCTCGTAATTTGGCTCTTTTCACTCTGATACGCTCACCACACTGCCTTTTTCTGCTCATGTGTTCCCTTGGCCCTATACTTAACTTTTAGTGACTCAACTAGCCAAGTCTAATGTCGAAATCCTTACGAACTCGGAACTTGATAAAGGTGAGTGCCCTTTGTGTTTGTAAATTGGTCCAAAAAATTGCTCAAACACCAAAATAAAGATGAAGGTAGAAATGAATTGAAACACTTTTCCTATGGAGATCTCTTGCTGTTTATGGCTTTCTTCCTCCTTTTTTTCTGAATTTTTTTTTTGTCAAGAGCTTTTTCTTCTTTTTGGCCTATGTAGATCGACCAAGCTCTTGGCTGTTTACTTGACTCTTTCTCTTTATTTTGGAAATCAGTAAGGAAGAGAAATACAAGAAAATTTGAAAATAATTTTTTCAAGAGATTTTGACCCCTTGACTATAATGAGCCAGAAACCAAAGATCATCAAGAAAAATGCAAACTCGCACAACCAAAAGCTCCGATACCAAATGATACAAACATAGCCAACAATGTCACTAAACCCAATATCAATTATTGGTGTTTCAAATCCAAGATTGAAAAGATGAAAATTTGTTTGAGCAATTGACCCCGCAACTATAAAGAGTTGAAAATCAAAGCTATTGCTGCCACCAAATGGAACCCTAAAGAGAATTTGTCTCAACCAAGAACCAACGATAAGGTCGTAAGAAAGAAGCCACTAGAATTCAAAAGAATAAGTAGATAAGTCAGAAGAATTTTTTGTAAAAAACTAGGAGACACACCTCAATAAACACTTTGATTAATATACAAAAACTATCCCATATGTCTTGGCTAGAACCCTATTCATAGGCCTCAAGTTCGGCCATCTAGTTCTAGGTAAATGCAGGAATTTAATTAATGGAATTAAAGGCTACGTTTGACCAAGTGTCCTTTGCGATCAACATTCATCTCTTGTCTTCATCTTCTGCCCAAAGGTTCAGCCGTCCACTTTCCTTAGACGTGGATTCTTCTTCCATCATTAATTATTTGTCTTGACCGTCCTCATGAAATGAGAAGCCATTTCCATCATTGCTTGCATGGAGTGCATGGTGTTTAATTTGGCCATTAAGTCGAGATTTCCATCACTGCATGCATGGAGTGCATGGCTTTTGAGTGGGCTGACTTCTTGAATTTTAACGTGGCTTTCTTGGGCTGATGATCCTTCCATGGCTTGAGCGTGCAAAGCCCATTGGGCTTGTATTAATCCATTAAGATGTTCTTTAAATATCTTAGCCCATGTACGCATGATAGGGCCATTTGGCCACACCAAAGGGTCCGATCTTATCACGTACTCCTGGGCCATATCTTGGTCCCTAGGCTCTACATCTTGGCCTCCCTTCGGGCTTGCTCCCTTGTATTGCAATTGAGTCTGCAACATCTTGGTTGTCATTTAACACTTTCCCCTTTGCTTCTCTATTTGATGCTTTGTTTCTTATACCATTTCATTTTTTTCAAACCTTCAATTTTAATCCCCTGTTTACTCTTTCCACTTGATTTTCCAGATTGGTGGTGGACCTTGGAAGCTTGGGAATTTACAAGCAATGCATACGAGAAAAAGTTTTGGAAATAGCTTGCATTTCTCCTTAACAGGTAAAGCAGAGTCTTATGCTTTCAATTGTTAGCCAGTTTTTGTATTGTTGGTTTCAATTGTGCTTTCAAATTCAATTGTCATCCATTTATTGTATTTTTTTGCTTCTTAGGATGACAACCCCTCTTTCCAACATTGAAATTGAAGAAAATTAAGATTGAAGTTCATGTATAACCGAACCTACTATAAAAAGAAAGTTCAATAAGCTTAGGTCACCGGCGTGGAACAATTTTGAGCCTATTCTTGGGCCTATTGGGTAGAGGACGGGAAATGCCAAGCATAAGCATTGCATGCAATAGAAGAGTGGCCAGGACCAGTGTTTTTAGGGGCGCGGGGAGCACCGGGGCGATTGGGTAAAACATTGGGGCGTGGGGGCGATGAGGCGACGAGGCGATGGGCGTGCGCCCCATGAATTAGGGTGCACTAATTCATTTATGAAAGTACGAACCCTTGGAAAAATCACTTTTGACACTTTTTAGTACAACCGACCAAAAAAGAACCAAAGGGGTAATCTAAAACAAAAAAAGGGTGTTTGTCGCTCGTGCACCCCGCAGTAGCATCCCATCATGCCTCGCACGCCTGATGTGCCCCGACAGTGCCCGAGGATATCGCCCGACCCAGCTACCTGGGGGCGATATAACGTGTGCCCCGCGCCCTGGGCGCACCCCCAACAACACTAGTTGGGACTTCAGTTATGCTTAAGCATATAGTTAATCGTGTACTAAGATTGAACATGGGCCGACGGTTTTTGACAAGTTTCAAAAGAAAATCATATATAATGGTTTGAATGGGAATACTCTAATGTTAGATACTTTTGATAAAAAAAATAAAAAAGCATATTCGCAAGTTGCTTGCTAAATTTATCATTGAAGATGAGTAACCGTTTCTTCTTGTGGATAAACCCGATTTCATTAAGTTGATAAATGGTCTTGAGCCTAGGTTTTGAATGATCGATAGGAAACAGTTCAGGATGATTGTATGGGAGTGTTTGTTTCGGAGAGGAGTATTTTGAAGGAACACCTTTTGGCTTTAAATGCATGGATTTGTTTGACTACAGATACATGGACATCTTTGCAAAATATTTCTTGCATGTGCGTTACCGTACGTTTCATAGATACAAATTGAATATTACACAAGAAAGTGATTGGTTTTAGAAAGATCCTTAGTCACACTAGTGTAACACTTTCGATGGTCATGGAGGAATTGCTGAATGATTGGGGGCTTGATAAGGTTAGTACTTAGTCTCACTTTTGATTATTTGATATATATTTGTATTCTTTAAAGTTCAATATATGTTTTTCTTCTTTATAGGTGTTGACGATCACTGTCGATAATGCATCAGCCAACGACAAATGTTTAGATGCTTTGAAGAAGAACATGATGAGTGATGAATTTGATGATGATGCAAACATTGAAGTTGATAGAGAGTTGTTGGACGATTTGAGATACAGGCAGGTTCAGGAGTTTGAACGTATTAAAGGTGGCTTTTTGATGGGACATGATATGCACATGAAGTGCTCGGCCCACATCTTGAACTTGATTGTTCAAAATGGACTAAAGGAGTTAGATATGTTAGTAAGCAAGATGAGGGCTATGGTTAAATACATCAAATCTTTCCCTCAACGAGAAGAAATTTTCAGGAAGTACGTGAAAGAAAGTTAGGTAGTGGTTTCTTGCAGTAAGACTTATGTACTAGGTGGAATTCTACCTACATCATGCTTCAAGTACACGAACATCAGGACGCCTTTTCGAAGATGGTGGTATTTGAAGATGGCTTAAATGCGGTTTTAAATGAGTGAGGAAATGACGGAAGAATGGTGGGGCCTGGTCTACCAACAAGCCATGACTGAACTTGTATTAAAAAGTTTGTCAACTACTTGAAAGTGTTCTACAATGCGACATTGACTTTCTCGGCCTCAAATACATGAATTGCTAATCTATTTTTACGGGGAGTTGTACAACCTCAAAAATCAAGTCAATACTTTTATGGAGAGCCAAGCCCTGTTCTTCAAAGATACACAGAAAGCACGTGAAATATTGGGGAGAACTGTCTAACGAGGATGATCCAACTCTTCATCTCAATAAGTAATATTTATGTAATTATCTTACTTTGTTTTTATTATTGTCACATACTTTACTTAGTATGTCTTTGTTGATCCGAAGTGTAAACTCAAATGGTTCCAGTATTAGTTGCCAAAGATTATTGGGGTCGGCGAAAGTACCACAGTTGTTGCTTTGGAAAAAAAACTGTGGAAGATCTTTTCTCGAAGTACAATTCACTGTATGGTGGAAAGGGTTCTTCGATAAGATTAAGATTAGAAGGTGCAACAAGTTCCACTGTTGTAGATGATCCATTTTCACTTGGATGGCTATAAGCAATGGAAAGTGTTCAATTGAAAGAACAAACCGAATTAGAGTTGTACCTATATTTGAAGCCCGAGTTCTTTAAATGCACTATTTTAGAATGTTGGAAGGCAAACAATGTTAGGTAGTTTCAATCAAACACAAAATCTCTATTTCTATATATTTATTTACCGATTTTTCTACAAATTTTGATTATTATTTATTAGGTACCTCGATTTAGCTAGAATGACATGTTGCATTCTTGCAATTCCTATATCAACAGTGTCATCATAAAATTTGTTTAGTACGGGAGGTCGTGTTCTTAATGCATATATTTGCTCATTGAGCCCAGAACATCAGAGTCTGATTCTTGCCCAAAATTGGTTGAGATATACTTATGAGATATCTTATCGGGCTTCTCTTTCTTATGAAGGGATATCAAAACAGGATACGTATGAGTTCGACAGAGGTGATATTTAAAATTATATATTAGTTTTATGTTAAACCTATTTTAGTTTTCAATAGATAAATGCTAATTTTTATATTTAACTTGTGTAGAGCTGAGATCACATTCCGACAACATGCTTGATGGGATCAACATCAACAACCAAAATATTAGAGATGAACATTAAGATCCAAATCATGCTTCATGCATCCCCACTGAACTATGAACACTATTGACTATCTTATGCATTTTGGATGGATTGAAATATTTGGATTTTGAGTGTGCTTGATGATCTTTTTATTTTATCTTGCAAGAATGCATCTCATGTGAGGGCAGTAAACTTTTGGACTTAGTTACTTGTTATGTTAGTTTGTTCAAATTTGGTCCCATTTATTTTTAAAACGGGTCTACGTATGGCCAATAACCGGACCGGATACCCGTTTAGCCACACCTAGTGGCGGGGAGTGGCTAGAGTGAACCATCCACTATCTAATTCACTTGGGCTTGTGAGTTGAATCAGGGGTTTGAGTATTATGTTATTTTACTTGTGAGCTGAATCAGGATGTCAAGTCAAGCATTTTCAGAACTGTGCTGCATTTTGAAGGAGGATTGTTGGTTGAAAGATGATCAATACGTCTCAGAGGTTGAGAAAGTTGCATTTTTCCTTCACACTCTAGCTCACCACCAAAAAAATAGGGTCTTACAAATGGATTTCCAGCGTTGTGTCCAGACAATCAGTCAAGCATTCCATCAAGTGCTACGTGCTTTGCTAGGGGGTGTTTTGCGCAGGGTCCTTCAAATTATAATTGGCTTATAATCACCTCGATTTGCGAAATAAGTACCTTTTTGAAAAAAATGGGTATTTTGCGCAAAGTCCTACAAAAAATACGGGACGAGTTACGGAACAAGGGGTGGTGGTGGGTGGTGGGCCGGTACGTGCGGGGTCCGGCCACTGTCGGCGAGGCGCCGGCGACCTCTATTCTAAAAATAGTGATCGTTTAATGCCCTTGCGCAAAATACCACCCCTCTTAAAAATCAGAAGAATAGTAGAAGAAGAAGAAGAAGGCGGCGCGCAAAACAGGGCCTAAAGCACATGTTTATACAAGTTTTAAATATTTAGATTAGTAAAATTATTATGGCTTAAACTGTTTTCGATTTTTTTTTAATTATTGAATAGATAAATTATTTTATCACATTCTAAAAAAATTTATTTACCCCTTAAAATAATATTTGGCACCCCTGTCCCCCTAAATTTTTTTATTTTCCTACCTAAAAATAGTTGGGCACACAATAATAATATTAATAATGTCACACGCAGCTTGAGGCTATATCTTGTTGGCTTGTCCATTTTGGACTCTTCTTTGACACTTCCCTCTTATCATCTTTTACTTTGATTGATTTATTATTAATGTCAATGGTATCACAATGATAAACATATGGTGTTGAACAAGGTGGGACCTCGTTTCCCAAGAAATACTCCGTCCGCGCAAATAAAGAAATAAATTTCACAGAAACCCATCAACCACAAGAAGATTGAATGAAAGTGCTCCTCAAGAATTGATGCCCAGATGAATTAACAGCTTCAACGTGAAGCACAAACTTCTCTTCCCTGGTAAATTCCAAATCTTTTGGAGTTCTGAGGCTTTAACCGTTTGATAGGTATAATCTATGGATGATGATGTCATTTCTTGATGGGAGGGGTGTGTGTCTAGAAACTGTGGTATAGATCAAGATTCAGGCATTTCTGCTGTGCGAATTTGTAAAAAATCAGCTGGAACTTCTAATGGGTGGCTTGATTTTCGGATGATTCATGAGGTTTTATGCATATTTTCCTGTTTTAAGGCACTTGATCCTCAATTATACCTTTTGTTTGTTTGTTATGAAATCTGTTTGCTTGATTTCATTACAAAAGCTTCCTTCTGAGCGATCTAGGAGCTTCCTTGTGTTGATCTATCAAATCCTGTTTGCTTGAGCAGCAACGATTCTAGTCAATTGTTTTTTCTTCCCCCAAAGTTTGAGAGATTAGGCTGCTTTTTTCATTCATGCTGAAAAATGTTGAAATTCTTTGCATATCATCCTGTTAACCTGAGATGATGCATCAAATCTTGATCAGATAGCTCTTTATACTCTAGAGTCCTTTTGATTCTTTTTTATCAAGTTGAAACACAAAATTTTGGGTGGATTTGTTAAGATAGATGTATAATTAGAGTTTAGTACAAGAAGCAACATTGGTGGTTGACAAAGTTTAATTTCTTGATCACGATCTTTAGTTTTGACTATCGGACTGGCATGTGTTGTTAACAGGGAAATTATTATACCAGGGGCCAATTTAAGGAGTAACTATGGAGGAAACCGAGGCATCAGGATACTATTGCCATATGTGTGCCCAGACAGTTAATCCGGTCAGGGAAATTGAAAGCATAAAATGCCCCATGTGTGAAAGTGGCTTTGTTGAAGAGATGGCAACAGCATCTGCTCTAAGAAATGATGGCTCTATTGATTTTCCTCTCGGAGGATCTGATTCTGACCGTGCTCTCTCCCTCTGGGCTCCAATCTTGCTTGGTATGGTGGGTAATCCAAGGAGGCGTAATCGGATTAGGGGATTGCAACTTGAGGATTACAATGAAAGCAGCAACCAGAACAACGAAGGACAGCATGATGGGGAGGCAGAGCTGGACCGTGAACTGGAGTCTTTATTACGAAGGAGGAGGAACTCAGCTGCGATTCTTCAGCTTCTCCAGGAAATCCGAGGTGGACGACAAGCAGAGTCAGGGAATTCTGAGACTGACGGGCGAAACAGGGATAGAGAGAATGAGAGGGGAAGAGATAGGGAGCGTGTGATTCTGATAAATCCTTTTAATCAGACTATCATTGTCCAGGGTTCGTATGGGCGTAATCCCCAAAACCGTGCACCAATTGGCTCACTGGGCGATTACTTCATCGGCCCCAGTTTAGACTTGTTGCTTCAGCATTTGTCTGAGAATGACCCTAACAAGTATGGAACACCACCAGCTCAAAAAGAGGCAGTTGAGGCTTTACCCACTGTCAAAACCGAGGAGACAATGCAGTGCTCTGTTTGTTTGGATGAGTGTGAGGTAGGGGATGAAGTTAGGCAGATGCCATGTAAACATAAGTTCCACAGCAGTTGCATTTTACCATGGCTTGAGCTTCATAGCTCTTGCCCCATATGCAGGTATCAGTTACCTTGTGATGAGTCGAAGATCAACTCAGAGGACTCCACAAACAATGGTAGTAACAGCCAAGAAGATAGTAACAACGGTAACAGCAATGGTGGGGATGGCAGAAATGAAAACCTCAGACAGTTTCAACTTCAGCTTCCATGGCCTTTTAGTAGCTTGTTTCCATCCTCTAATACCCAGCGCAGCAGTGGAAGTTCATCCACAACCATTATACCAGACCCCTCCAGGAATGGCCCAAGGACGTCAGAAGAGGATGAAAGTTGAGTTTATGGGATAAGCATGATTTATTTTCACTGTGCCTTTTGCAGCTGACATGCAGAAAATTTGCCTTCGTGTGTATACATTATATTTATCCTTTGTACCGTACCATGAACTTAGAAAAGCATGTTTGCTTTTCATTTGTAGATGGTATGGCAGGAGGCTTTGTTATCTTGTCAGTTGGTGAAGCAACAATTTGTGTGAAAATTTTCCATTTGTAAATTTTGTAATATGCTTCTGTAATCTGAATGAATGCAGTTTTCCAGCTGTGCCATTGAATAAACCTGATAAAGCAGTTGACATGACGTTTCTTCTCTAATCAATAGCCACAATAGGTCGGGGTTCGAGTCACGGGGGATGTGGGGAGAGAAACGAACAAACTTGGAACTATGATAACACAACAAGATAGAGGACAAAATGAATTTCAAGGGCAAAACAATACAGTATGGAGGTGGAGGTCCGATTCACCATAGATTGTGATAACAATCCACAAAGAGAATAGCAAAATGCTTATTTCAAAGCAAAAATAAGTGAAGTAGCACAATTGGCATGTATGAAAGGATATCACCTTACATATATGGTCAAACAGAATGGTTTTTATCAAAGGTCCAGCTCAGGCCTAATGATATAATGGTTGGATGCAATATAAAAATAGAGTAGGAGTAACCATCATCACTTCACCGTCACAATCTTGATGATTGATGCGGTTCCAATTCGGTGAAGGGCAACCACCGCATCTCCTTGCTGGCAAAGCCCTTTGGTTTTAGCATGCTGAAGAGCAAAATCCAGGGCTTCCTCTGTTGACTCTTCATGTGAAGCCCTTGTAGATCCTGCACATAGAACAGGAATCAAACCCCTGAAGATAAGACTGTGCCTGGCAGGGGATTCGTCACTGCATATCCAATCGAATGAGTCGGACTTGATTTCAGGTACCACAACAGACAATATAGGCAGCCCTGGCCTGTATTTCGCCACCAGCTTTGCAGTACTTCCTCCTCTAGTGAGGACTAAGATTAGAGTAGCCTTAGCTGAGTTTGCTGTTCGAACAGCAGATGAAGCTAGACTTTCCAATGGACTCATGGGCACTGGTGCATTTACCATTATCCGTTTAAACACATCACCATAGTCAATCGTGCTTTCAGCTTCTAGACAAATCTTAGCCATTGTGCGAACAGCAAATTCAGGATAAGCTCCGGCAGCTGTTTCACCACTGAGCATTACACAGTCTGTTCCATCAAGAACAGCATTAGCAACATCAGTAGCTTCTGCTCGAGTTGGCCTTGGAGACTTAATCATAGATTCCAACATCTGAGTTGCAGTGACAACAGGCTTTCCTTGGATATTACATTTGTATATCATCACCTTCTGAGCTAAAAATATCTTCTCAATTGGAATTTCCATGCCCAGATCGCCTCGAGCCACCATAAAGGCATCAGAGTTAGTAAGGATGTCATCAAAATTTGCCACTCCTTCTTGATTTTCAACCTAATTCAAAGAAACCAATTAACGAAAAATATTGAAAACTGGTCGCATGGAGGGGGTCATCCACACAAGAAAATCCAAACAATTTCTATTGTCGGACTCTCATAATCAAGAACAGTCCAATAAGCATTGGTGTCAATCACTACCAGAGTGCAGTTAACAGGACAGCATATATTACATCACGAAAATCAGCTTCTGAAATGTCAAGTCTCGTTTTATATATTACTTAGATTCAAAGATCTACCTACAGTACTTAACCCATAAAATTTAGTCTTAAACGGCCAAACTTTTTAAGTAAGGAAATTATGTAAAGAACCATTTTTCTCCAACCCAAGAGGTGGTCCTAAGAAACTAGTATAATCCATTGATATTTGGAGTTCACGCGAGTGTAAGTTCATTAGGAACCAGTAGCATGGGAATTGGAAACTAACCTTGGACATGAGAAGGATGCTTTTTGCATGCTCACCCAGTAACTTCCGAACTTCCACCAGATCTGAACCTTTACGAACAAAGGAGAGAGCAATCATGTCAATCTGATTAGGAACCCCCCACCCTAAGATGTCTTCCTTGTCTTTCTCTGTTAATGTAGGTAGGTCGACAACAACTCCAGGAAGATTGACATTCTTTTTCTCCCCAAGAACTGCTGTGTTTTCACATCAGCATTTCACAAATCCCTTCTCTGTGTCACACTCCAAGACAGTGAAAGAGATTGTGCCATCGGCACAGAGTATAACCATGCCAGGCTTTACATCCTGTGGTAGCTTTTTGTAACTCATGGAGATCGTGTTTTCATCACCCTGGATGGTGTAATCAGTAGATATAGTGATCTCCTTTCCCTGTTTCAATTGAATAGGCTTGCCATCTTTCAATAATCCAGTACGAATCTCCGGGCCCTGAGCGTAAGCAAAAAAAATAAATTGTGATGATTATCTAAATAATAAGGTCAACACAGGCCATTTACGGTATCACTTCCAGAAAATAAGAACATCCCAGAATCATGAGAAAGTAAAGTCAAATCACCAAATTCAGCTTAAAATCAGGCCCGAACTTACCGAAACCCTACAATATCACTGGAAGCAGGAAATCGTAACATCTAAAGTCAACCCACGACTCCCGAATTGAAATCGGGAAATAATGCTAATCTATAGAGCAATCAAGAATTACCTTTGTGTCGAGCATGACGGCACATAGGATTCCGGTGTTCTCCATGGCCTTACGGAGATTATCGAGAGTCTCCTGGTGATACTCGTGTGAGCCGTGTGAGAAATTGAATCTCGCCACGTTCATCCCCGCCCGCAGAAGCTTCTCCGCCATTGGAACGGATCGAGAAGCAGGTCCGAGCGTGCATACGATCTTCGTCTTCGGGCGCTTTTCGGCGATGTTTGAATTGTTCAACTCCATGTCTGCTGGAAGCCCTGCGCTGATTTGTGCTTCGCCGTTTATAAGTGCAGTGTATTTTAGCTCTTGCGTTGTATACATACATATATATACATACGTATCAAAAGCTACGGTAGCTTTTTTCCCAAAAAAATGATTTTATTTATGTTAAGTCTTTTATTATTTAATTTATAAATTAATTAAAAATCATTGTTTTGTCCAATGGCATGTTTGGTAGCTCAAGCGAAGACTTGGAGATAACTTATCAAATAAAAAAGACTTGGAGATAAAGGGAGTCGAGTCGTGCATGGGCCCACCGACGAAGAATCAGAACGTGCGGAAAAAAATATCTTGGATGTCCTTATTTTTTTTAAATCTCTGAACTTCGAATTTATGTGTAAATAATATTAATTTACAATTTCTCTGCAATATTTTCATATTTTTTATTTCTCAATTTTGATAGAAAAAATTAAGGGAGTACAAGTTCTTCCACCAAAATTAGTCTATCAAATCTATGTTCGGACCTGCACAAATGATATGTTGAACTTGAACCTATCTCAATTCATTCAAAAGGAAAGTAATGATGCTCCTCCCTTTGAATAATCTTTGGAGACTTCTTTGCAGAAGGAGACCGGGTTGCACATCCCAGGTAATCTTAGACAGTCTGTTAATGAATGTCCTCTGTGTATAACCTTCTTTGCAGTAAGCCAATGCCACAGATTCAGTTGAATTCACTCCAATTTGTTAGTGTGCTTCATTCAACCTTAAATCGAATTACATTTATTTCTTCTTTTCATAGGCACCATATCATCGCATGCCATGTAGCATTCTATAAATCTTCTCCAGTCGAGCCGCTTAGACATTGCATATGCACCATGAAGTGCTATAGAATTGGAAGGTGAGGAACATATTTTATCCTGAACCAGTGGTAGACATCATGTCATAATTCCGTCACATTGTTGCATTCTATGAAAAGTTGAGTTGCAAATTCCAAGGCCTGGGCGCACATCACACATAGTTTAAGTCTTTGTTCCAACCTTACTCCACGTTTTGCAAGGTTGTCTAATGTTGGAATTTTGTTATGGAGGAGGCGCCAAAAAAAGGTTTGGATCCTTTTATGGGTGATTTTGCTCCATACTTTTGCTACCTTTTGTTCCGCATTTGTTATTGTATCCATATTGTTGTTGAGTATCTTGTAAGTTGAGGCTACTGTGAACTTTTCTCCAGGGTTTTCCTTCCATATCCATGAGTCGGAGCCATCCCCCACTGCACTGTACTTATTTGGAGATTGAAGTAGTATCTCGAGTAAGTAGCTATCTCTTGCTGAACTTTAGATTCCATAATCTGTTGTCATTTGATGTCATAGATACTTCGGCTATTGTATGATATTGCTGTGTACTTAGCTTATATAGTTGTTCATACTTTAGTGCAAAGCATCCTTTATCTGTCCAATTATACCGCCAAAACAATACCTTATCCCTTTCTTTAAGATTCATGCTCATCTTATTATTCAACCATGATTATGTAGACATAGTCCTGATGTCTGGCCAATAGGGTGAGACATGGCAAACATTGTTATGAGAGTCGAGTCACTGAGATGGTCCATCTCTATGAAGTACTTTGGTTTGACGACTTCACCCCATAGACCTGTAGAATTCTCTTTTAGTCGTCATAACCATTTAGTTAATAAAGTTTTATTCATGTTTTTGAGGCTCTTGATTCCTAGGCCACCGCGGTTCCTGTCCTGGCAAATGGTTGGTCATTTAATCCAGTGTATAGCATGTTGGATCGAAGAGCTCGATTTCTAAAATTATCCGGAAACTTTCAAATCCGGATCCAAGCGAAATCGAACTCAAAT
>JAOWBN010179043.1:0-17352 GCA_028565015.1 Pinguicula moranensis
CTAGATCCCCTCCGATATATATATATATATATATATTCCTTCTTGGTAAGTGACATGACATCAAACTTGTTAAGGAAGCTTGCTTGTTTGCAAAAGCTAGCAACACGGGAGGGAAGAGTGATAACATTTCATTCTTGGAGAAAATAGCAAGCTTGCAAGGGAAGGAACTCTCAGGTCACTGTTCATCCAAAGGAATTTTTTCTTCTTTGTTGTTGATCTTGATATTATGAACTCAGTTTTAACTTATTCTTGTGAAGTCCATGCCTTGAGCACGGGCTAGTAACATTTTTTAGGGCATGATGTAGCCATTGGTGAATTTGGAATGGTTATTTTGAATGTTTAGCTTTTAAGACATTTGTAAAGTTGTTTGGTTTTATTGTGCTTTCTTACTAACTTGCATATGTCTGACCAACATTTGTGAGTTCATTAAGTGTAGTTGGAGGTTAAGAGACAAATACTATGCTAGACTTGGAAAAACGGACGTAAATTGCCATATCATGAAAATGTCTATGGGATTAGTGCTACCGTGAGAGAATTTTCTAAGTTTAATGCCTTTGGTATGTTCAAGTGTGAGATTGGGAGATGAATGCTTACATATTGAGAGAGGGTTGCTATTACTCAAGAGAGATTAACAACTAAAAGGGAAAAATTCGGTAGACAACTAGAAAAATAATTGAAAGGTTAAATTGAGGAAGAAGCTCTCCAAAGACATCAAGTGGCGAAATCAATCGCCCTAGATTTCTTATCCAAGTGAAGTTACAATTTACATTTTTTATTAAACTAAAAAATACCAAAAACAACCTCATTATCTTGTCATGTTATTTATGTTCATGTTCAATTAGTAGTTTAACAACCCACCAACTTATTTTTTTGTCCAAATTGCTTGAAGCTTACCAATTTCGGTGCTTATCAACGTACAATCTTCGCGGTTCGACATTTGTTTTCATCACTTTATTACATGTCCAACTTTGTGCATTTGCAAATACGTCAATTAGTTTTTGGCATCGTTGCCGAGGATTGTTTAGTCTAATAATATCAATACCAAGTGAATTTTTATCTAGATTGGACTTTTATTATTATTATTATTTCGGTTATTTTAATTTCATTTCAATGGTGATGTGTAGGTTTGTGTATGAAACTTTCTAAAGGTGAAACTTCAAACTTGGGAGATCTGTATATTGAAAGAACTTTTCGAGCAAGAAGGAGAGCTCAAATAGAGGTGATAAGATAACAAAGAGGTATGGCAGAACTTTGTGAGTTGGCTATGATACCAAATGAGGATGATAGACCTATGGAGGATTTTGCTCTCACTCAAGCAAATGAGGACGCTCCATCTATTCGAATGCCTGCTATCCAAGCCAATAATTTCGAGTTAAACCAGTCACCATCAATTTGTAGCAACAACAGTCCACATAAGGTGGTTCATCAACAGATGATCCAAACTCCCATGCTCGTGCATTTGTGGAAATCTGTGACACACTCAAGTATGTTGGGGTGAGTCAAGAGGACATCCGACTTAGGCTCTTCCCACTCTCTCTTCGAGACAAGGTAAGGAGATGGTTGCAATCATTGCCTACAAACTCCATACTTACATGGGATGATTTGAAGAAGCAGTTCTTGATGCAATTCCCCCACCCTCCATGACTGTAAGGATTTTGAGTGAGATCACTTCATTTAGAGAACGTGATATGGAGGCTATATATGAAGCATGTGAAAGATTTAAAGACCTTTTGAGAAGCTGTCCAAACCATGGCCTGCCACATTGGAGGTAGAACCAAGCATTCTATAATGGTTTGGAGAGTGCAACTTGGAGGGAAATTGATGCGGCTACCAATTAAAAGTTTATGAAGAAGTCTTATAATGAGGTTTATACTTTGCTTCAAGCCATGGACCAACACTGCTATCGTTGGTTGAACGAAAGAGAGAATAATAAGAAAACAGTCGGGAGGTAAGACATTGACAAGGTTGATGCACTTGCCGCCACAATGCATGCTATGAATGCAAAGATTGAAAATTGTATGTCTCAAGGATCCTCACCTAAAGCTGCTATGATGGTGCAACATCCAACTTGTGACTTATGTGGAGGAGGACATCATCGAGATTTATGCTAAGCAGGGAGCTCAGATGACAAGGTTCCAATGGAACAACTATATTTTGTAGGAACTCAACAGAGATACACAAACAACTTCAACCCACAAAGAAACGACCACCAAAATGTTTCTCGGAGCAACAATCAACATGTTCTAAATCCTACAACTTAGATTTCTTCTAAGCAGTAGTCTCAACCATCAAGACCACCTCAAAGGTCTACCAATGATGACCTCATAACGCAGCTGGCCACGACTACCAAGAGCACTCAAGATTCGATAGCACAGTTGGCCACGCCCTCAAGTTGTTTCATGCAGGAAACGCGATCTAACTTTAAAGACTAATTTGTGACAATGAGGAATTTGTAGGCTCAAGTGATTGCAATAGATGTAATTTGATAGTCCAACATGAAGTGTCTTGTGAGAGAATTGGACTACAAGATTGCAACCTACTACTAGTCAGTGGTACATCAGATTAAATTCTGAAAAGATCTCAGTTGGTATCTCAAGATTTTCATATAACCATTAAGGAAATGGCCAATTCTAGTCATTAGTGTAGCATCATTGAGATGGGGACTCCTATATTTGAGAAAGACATTCTACATAGGATTGATCGGGATGTGATATGGAGATCTGCCAATTTCCGGTAGTTAAGATACTCCTATCTTGTCGCAAAGATGACCATGTATAAATTATCTGAATCTTGAACATCTTGAGAGACTCCGGGTCATGATGTTTAGTTCTTTAACTTGTTTGGTAAGACCTCGATGTGAGCACATAGGTCGAACTTCTTTCATCTTGGGAGCTTGATGAAGTGGATATCTGAGAATCCTTTGTACAAGATAAAATTCATACCCTCTTAGCTTCATTGGAGTTTGGAGTTGATACATGATACCCTTGATGGGTTTGTTCGGTATTTAAACATGAGTGCTCCTCCACAAATGAAGGTTCGTAGGATTACAAATTATACTCATGGCGCAAAATACATTAGGTGGGTTAGCGAACATTGGACCTAGACCTATATGTGAACCTTGAGTGAACAACAACATATCCACTGTCATTATATAAATTGACACTCCTAGAGTAATCTTCGAGTAAAAAATTACATATGAGATGAGAGCAAGCCTCGTGCCTTTAGTGGTATGTTCATAAAATTAAACGATTAGTGACTCGATAAAAGAGTTAATGCGTGATGATAAATTTGTTTGAAGCTCACTCTATGGTTTCATAAATGCTGAACTATCCTACAAAGGACATAGTACTTTTCTTGTAATATCTCAAAAGGATATAGACCCATTTGATGACATGTTTATGAAAAGGCGAAAAAGAAGACGACTATTTTGAAATGAAACATCATGGACCATAGTCTCCCAAGATGTTCAAAATTCAAATAACTTATACATGATCATCTTTGTAATTTAATAGGAGTATCTTGGCTAATGGAGATTAAAGACCTCGCTATCACATCCAGGTCAATCCTGCGTAAAAACTCTTTTCCACATATACGAGTCTCCATCTAGGCGACATTACACCAACGACATAGATAAGCCATTTCCTTCACAAGGATTTCTGGACAACTTTAATTGTCATGAGAAAATTCTAAGATCCCAACTTAGATTTTCTAGCTCTATTTTTGATCGATCAAGGACTAGCTATAGATTGCAATCTTGAAGTCCAATTCTCTTACAAGACGCTTCTTGTGGGACTGACAAGTTACATCTATTGCAATCATGGAATTTTATTGTTGCTTGATTCATATCCAACACATAATATAAACGAATAAGGAAAATGTAAATCTCATTCAATGGAAAATTCAACATTGTATTGTTCATACTTGGCTCACAGGACACCAAGTTAACAATCTCCCACTTGCCTAGAGACTATAGAAAATGGCCCATGTCACGAAGTCCTAGACCGTCTAAGTGCTTCTCAAACTTTCCAGCTGGTAGCGTCTTGTTAAACGGGCCAGATTATCCTCAGATGCAATCTTCTCTATAGTGACGTCTACTCAGTGTACTATATTTCTAATGAGATGATACTTTCTCTTGATATGTTCCGAACTCTTGTGGCCCACTGTTATCACAGTAGAGTGATATAGTCTTTTCCATGTTTGGAACGACTTCCAACTCAACTAGTAACTTCCTGATCTATGTAGTCTCTTTGGCATCTTCTAAAGCAACAACATATGGCTTCCATGGTGGATTAAAAAATACAACATTTCTTTATGCTCCTCCACACAACAGCTCCACCACTAAGTGTGAACACAAATCCAGAAGTGGATTTCCTAGAATCCTCATCTGCTCGGAAATCAGACTTAGTGTATCCCGTTAGGATCATATCTCCATTGGAATACACTAGCATATAATTTTGCGTTCTCCCAAGATACTTTTTTTGTGTGCCAAAAATCAATATAAATGGAAAATGTTTATGTGCAAATATTAAAAGTAAGAAAGCAACAGACAAAGAAAAACCCAAATAACCAACATCTCTAATGGATGGCTCCTTTTCCTCTATTAAAGAGCGCTATTCCAGCCTTTACCAACGCAGTACTGGGATCGGATTCCTCACTATTCTAGCCTTCCAGCCTTTACCAACCAGCACCTGGTGCATGGCTATCCCTGCGTTGGAAATGAGCCAGCTACAACATTGATAAAAAAAACTTTTGGCTGCACAGGTTGCATCAGATTATATTATGCTGGTACATGCCTCTACAGGCTTCATGGTTCTCTAGATAAAAAACTTTCGACTATGAAGGTTGCTTCAGATCATTCTCCTAAGATACTTGAGAATGATCTTGACCTCAATCCAATGATCTAATTCAGATTTTGATTGATATTAACTTACTATGTCCACAACATAGCTGATGTCAAATCTACTACACAACATGACATACATGAGGCTTTCCATAGTCTAAGCATAGGGCGTACGTCTCATGTCTTCTTCCTCTTGATGTGTCTTTGGACATTGCTCCTTCAAAAAGGTAACTCCATTCTAGAAGGGAGGTATCCCTTCTTGAAGTTTTTCATATTATATTTGACAACCATCTTGTCTATGTAAGATGTTTGCGATAGTGCTAACATTCTTTTCTTGGATCCCTAATCACCTGGATCAAAAGAATGTAGCTACCCTGTCCCAAATCTGTCATTTGGAACTGGCTGGCTAGCCACTTCTTTATTTCTGTCAAACTTTGTTTCCAATAAGTAAGATGACATTCACGTAAATAACAAAACAAACTACTATATCACCATCATTCCTCTTGTAAACACATGTCTCATCATCACTCTGATGAAAACCATAACATGTGATAGTCTCATCAAATTTGTATTCCAAGATCTAGAATCTTGCTTCAATCCATATTTGTAATTTGAAAACCTTTTGCTCATTTCCTTTGGGGATGAACCCTTCTGGTTTGGCCATATAGATGGTCTTCTCAAGATGGCCAGTCCGAAAAGCTATTTGGATATCCATTTTCCATATCTCGTAGTTGAGATAGGCAACTATAGATATGAGTGTGCAAATGGATTTGACAATAGCCACTAGGAAAAAGTCTCTTCCTTTGGGTATAACCCTTAGAAACTAGCCCAACCTTAAAGGTCTCTACCTTCCCATCTGCTCCCTTCTTCTTCTTGTAGATCCATTTGCATCTAATAAAAGTCACATCCTTTGGAGGAACTACGAGAATCCAGACTAAGTTAGAATATATAGATCTATCTCTTGGTTCATGGCGTCCTACCATTTTCCTTATCAGATCATTCATTGCACTTCTATAAGACAATGGATCTTTTCTTTCTTCTTGGTTCGCATCAGGTGTGTCTCCAAGTAGTCTATAGCATTCAAGCTATCTTGAAACCTTCCCATTACGATGAAAAGGTACCGGAATAGGTATAGTATCTAATCCTCAATAAGGGTACATTTATAATTTTGTCCTATCTCACCAGACTCAAGCTCTTAAAGTAACACTTTACTTTGAGACTTATGGTCAAGTACAAAGTTGTCTTGCACCTTTGTATCTTCTGATTCCTCTTGGATATCTCACAAACACCACTTGATTTTCCTATATCCATTGATTATCTTTGAATAATATAAATCCCTTGAATAAGTTTCAACTCTTGAAAGCCTATGTATTTCTCTATGCACTTTAAAGTTTCATTGGCTAAATAACTCTTATTTAATGACTATCTAACTCTAAGAATAAGAATCTCATTCTTCATAGTCATTTTGATTTTGGCCAATTAATAAAGTGTCTCTGTCTTATGTGCCAAAGTACTTAACTTAGGGTATTTTATTCGTTTGGACATGGGGTTTGTGTTCAAAAGACTAAATAGACAACAATGGGGTTTCAAGGATTTTATCACACAAAATCATTTTATGACATGACATATGCTTCAAGTTTGTAAGAAATAATACTTGCATTCAGAATGTAAATAGTTTCAAAACCAAAAGTAGTAAAAATGTCAATGCCGAAACAAATGAAACATTGTCTTTCTTAAACAATTTAATTTTTAATTTAAAAGCTCTCAATGTTTCACTTGAATCTTTAGCCGCCTCTTTTAGTGAAGTGTGCCCTAGTGAGGCATGAAACTATTTCATGCTTTACTAGATAATCCTTGAACTCATAGTCCAAGTATTCACCTCGATCTAATCGAAGAAACTTTAATGAATTAGCTAATTGCTTCTCGGTTTCTGCATGAAATTCTTTAAACTTTCTAAAAGTCTTAGATTTTTGATGCATTAGGTAGACTAACATGTAACTTGAATAATCATCAATCAATGTGATGATGTATTATTGATCACATTCTCAACATTTAAAGGTACACATACATCTAAATGTACAGGTTCCAATGCTTCTTTTGCCCTATCACCGTTTTGAGAAAAATATCATCTATTCATATGACCCTAAAGGCATAACTCACAGACTGACATTTATGCAACATTTAGATACTTAAGAATCCCATTCTTTGTCAGCTTATGGATTTGGTCCAAACTGATGTGTCCGAAACGCAGGTGCCAAAGATATCTCTTTATCTATTACCTCTTAGGTCTTGGGGCAATAGTTATGAACAATTTGGTCAACACAAATTTGTGTCCATCACATACTAGGCTAGGTTGATATTACTCTTCCAAGCCAAATAGTTTCCCCCGATTAATTTGTCCATAGATAATATTGAGAGAATTAGGTTTGACATGATGTCGAACTTGAACGAAATATACATAATGCATAGGCCTTAAACAAAACAATCAAAATAAATAAACAAAGTAAGATCATAGTAAAGATGTAATGAGTGATGCAACTTCAATTTAATATGAACCACGAACAAATTACTTTAACCATGAACCAAGTATACCGATGGGGTCAATCAAATGGTCCACTCATAAAATGGAGATAATTTCATGATTGTTTAAATCTCAATATGGCACATACATCCAAAACATTCTCATACTTTCAACATGCATCAACCATCGTGCTTTGGTCAAGGTTAGGATAACAATTTAGCCTATCCCTCATGAGTGTAACCTACTAATTCAGACCCTAAGACTAAAGTATAGCTAAAGGGTCGATCATATCCAAGATCCATCTCTTCCTCCTATCCTATACAGAAATCTGTTAGACTAGATAAGGATGGAAAGATTGTGGCCAATGTAAATAAGGATGTGATCCCTACAATTAAGGGATCACACCCTTATCCCACCCAATCTTTCCATCCATGTTCGCCTCTTTTCCTCTATTAGATTCCTGTAACACAACACAATTCAATATGAAAAATTATTAGCCTTCAATTTCTATCCTTCAGTTTCTATTACTTAACTCTTGATCAAAACATTGTTCTCGTCATCTACCTCAAACCTGTCTGCCACACCTGATGGCCAGCGACAATGAAGATCCAGCAAAGTATCAAGCAGATCTCGCAAAGGATGACATGGTTGCATCACAATTCGTGATCCATCCCACGGATTCCCTCACCGAATAATTCACAAAAATCCTCGACCAATTGCAACCAACTGAAACCAACAACACCATCCCAATCAGCATGAAGCTGATGGATCACAACTATCCTTTATGGAGTCGATTAGCCAAGATGGCTATTGGTGGCAAGGGCAAACTCAATCATCTCACGGATGATCCACCAATCGAAGGCATGCTCGAATACAACCGTTGGGAGTAGGCTGATTTGAGCGTATGCACAAGCCTTCTCATAGCCATGGAATCTGCTTTAGTGGATCGGTATGCCTCATATCCATCTACAAAGGCAATGTGGGATGTTCTCAATGTCACCTACAATAGTGATGGTGACAAACTCCAGCTCTTTGATCTTTCAGTACGAGCAAATTGCTTGCACCAAAACAAAAGTAATTCTGAAGAACTGTATACAACAATCGAGAGGCTTTGGCAGGAGATGGATTGGAGACAACTCAACCCAATGAAGTGTCCGGAAGATATTGCAATGTTTAATCAATTGAGACAGAAAACCTGACTTTTCCAATTTCGTGCATCAATTGATCTAGAATTTGATTCCATCAAGCGTGATATTTTGAAAGCTGATCCACTACCATCTGTGGAATCAACGTACGCTGCATTTTGCAGGGAATCTGCTCAACTGCGAATCCTCAAACCTAGTGCTAGCGGCTCTGGTGACCCCTTCCATGGTGTTGGCAGCGGTCTAGTCACCAAATCACGGTCAAAATCAACCAAATCAACGGCCAAATAATCATCCCGTGGACAAGAAGTTGACAAATCTAAACTTTGGTGCACTCATTGTGAAAAATTGGGCCACACCACCAAGAGATGCTTCAAAACCATCGGATATCCCGACTGGTTTTTTAAAGATAAGAGTCGGCAAGGGGGAGGGACAGCTGCCGCCACCACGGGAAATCCTGAGGTCTCCACTAGCATTGGCAGTGACCACTATCCTCATGTTCATGGAGTAGTCGTGATGGGGAGCAGCAGGACAAAATTTAAAGCAGATCGAGTAGATACACCCTCATAGTCATTGCCTCAGACGATACGCCCCCTGGACAAATTGGATCTACAGATACATCCCCCAAAGAAATCTTATCCTCCGATATGGCCTAAACAATTTCCTCAAATTCCAAAACAACCCCCTGAGTAGTTTCAAATTTTGATACAACCCTCACACAACCCCAAAATTCCAATACACACCCAGGAAAATTCCCAAATTCCGATACAGACCCAAAACAATCCCAAAATTCAGAAACAACCCTAGAACAGTTCCCAAATATGAAAACAGTCCCAGCAGAATAAAAAACCTACAAATTGGCCCCCTTATCCCACAAAACCCAAAAATCACCCCCTGTTATAAATCCCAGGTACTTCAGGCCCAACTGTTTTGATCTTGACCCAGATACAGCCTTTGTAGGTCATCCTATCTCTACAACCTATTCATCCCGTACCTTGATTGGTGGCATATTGATTGTGGGGCCATTGATACTATGACTAATGTTGCCAGTGATATCATCGTTCCAGGAGCACCTACCAAATAGTTCATTCATACTGATAATGGGGGTGTATCACCTATTACTGGGGGTGGGACTATCGAGATTTCCTCCAAATTGATGCTGAAAAATTGTTTATATGTCCCATCACTCTCCTGCAAATTTTTGTCGGTGAGTCATGTCCGTGAGGAGTTATACTGCCGTGTGCTCATATATCCTCGTTTCTGTTTATTACAGGATCTTTAGACTCGGGCTATCATTATGCGAGGCACTGAACATGATGGACTGTACTATGTGGACGAGATGATTCAGACTGGCAGCGCTTGTGTTACATCTATGCTGATAGCTAGCATTGGTTGTGGCACCGTCGGCTTGGTCATCCATCCTCTGGTTATTTTAAGATTTTGCTTCCGCATTTATTTTCAGAGAATAATAGACTTGATTGTGAGCTTGTTGTTTGGCAAAGACACATCACAGTTCTTATTTATTGAATAATACTCGCACCAATTCTATTTTTTCCTTGGTTCACTCTTATTAATGAGGGCCTGCCCCAGTTTCGTCCTCTGTTGATCATCGATATTTTTTTATTATCTATTGATGATTGTACTCGGATGACCTGGGTTTACTTTCTCAAACACAAAACAAAGGTTTTTCAAAAGTTTGTGGATTTTTGTATCATGATTAAAACTCAATTCAAGAAAGGTATCCACATTCTTCGCTTTGATAACGGCGGTGAGTTTGTCAGCCACTCCATGAAGGAGTTCTTCTTGAAAAACGACCTTATTCATGAAACCACTTGTCCGCATACACCTGAATAAAATGGCACTGCAGAGCGAAAGAACTATTTGCTCCTCGAAATTATACAGGCCATTATGACTGAGTCTCAGGTTCCTCACTCTTTCTGGTCTGAGGCTGTTGCTACTACAGTATACCTCACAAATCATTTTCCTACAAAAATCTTGGAGCTAAAACCCCGCTTCAAGCCTTGGTCACATACAACAAGGTTCCTTCTGCTCTAGTGCTCGGTGTATGTTCATATCCCCCAGGCTGCCCGTACTAAACTTGATCCCTGCACCATTAAGTGTGTCTTTGTCGGCTATGGTATCTGTCAATGAGGTTATCACTGTTATTACCCTCCGACTCAGAAGGTGTATACCACAATGGATTGCCATATTTTGGAGATAGAGTATTTCTATCAATCCCATCTCAGTGATCAGGGGGAGAATCTTGCCACCATGCAAAACAATAAATCATCTGATGCACTGAGTTAGTTATTACATGACTCGATTCCTCTATCATCGGAAGATAACCAAATTCCATGCAAAGATACAGTACATTCCCCTATTTCGCCGCCACCAATATCACCGCCGTCTGAGGATCTTGAGGTAACTACTCTTGTTGAACCCATACTTGAGGATACGTCTGTTATGTTGACTAACCCTGCAGAAATCAAAGCATGCGATGACAATCGTGGGATTCTTGCAAAGAGATATGTGCCTGAGCATGTACCACATCAATCTAAATATCCCATGGTAGATCTGAACAGGGGGATCTGTTTCAGTCTGCCAGAGGTTACATGACAGTAGTTTATTCTGATAAAATCCCGAGAACCGTACAGGAAGCACATGGACAAGCGAATGGCCAAAAGCAATGAATGCCGAGATGGCAGCCCTATAGAAAAATGAAAACCTGGATCAAAAGTACAATGCCTCACGAGAAATGACCAGTTGGGTGTCACTGGGTGTTTACTATAAAATGAAAGGCAGACGGTACGATTGAAAGATATAAGGCTCGTTTGGTTGCAAAGGATTACACTCAAACATACGGTATTGACTACTCAAAGACCTTTTCCCCTACGGCCAAAATTGATACCATTCATGTCTTGTTCTCTATTGCTGCAAACTATGGTTGGCCCCTACATCAGTTCGACGTTAAAAAGGCCTTTCTCCATGGTGATTTGACATGGGCGGTTCTGTTTTCGGTTACCGAACCGTCGGTTCCCAGTTTTCGGTTACCGAACCGCCGGTTCCCAGTTTTTAAAAATGAAAACCTTAACCTTAAACTTGAATATCCGATTTTGCTCGGTCCGATTTTCTCCAATTGATGGTTCGGTTGCCGAAAACCTCCGGTTCGATTGACGATTTTGGTTTCAGATGGTTTTATGACGATGCCGGCGCGGTTTAAACCTTCGGCGTAACTGATTTTTTCGGAATTTTTTAGAGGAAAAAATTGTTTCTTTCATTTTTAAAAAAAAAATATTTTTTATATTTATCATATAAATTTATAAATATATATATTTTAAGTTCCATTAACGAATAAACTTATAATAATAAACATATTAATATAAAAATATTATTTATATATAAGTATATAATAATTTATAAATTAAAATATAAATAAAATTACATTGACCATACAAATGAAGTCACATTCATTTATAACACTAATACAAATAAATGTACATTAATATTTATATTTAAAATTTAAATTAATTTACATATAGAATATAATTAAAAAATTAAAAATTAAAAAATGGGAGGGGAAGGGCTTTAATTCAACTATAAGTGAATTTTAAAAAAAGGTTTGAAAAGTTATAAAAGTTAAAAACTTATATTTGTAACACTTTTATAATTTATAAATTTATAAGTTTAGGGTTTAGTTTTTTTAGTTTTTTTAGGGTTTTAGAATTTTTAGAGTTTGAAAAGTTATAAAACTTAGGTTTTTAGAGTTTAGGGTTTGAAAACTTATAAAATTTAGAAACTTATAAAACTTATATAACTTATAAAATGATATAAATTGTATAAATTTTATAATTTATAAACTTATAAGTTTTGGGTTTAAGATTTTAAGTTTTTTTATATATAAGTTTTAGGGTTTTTTAGTTTTTTAGAGTTTGAAAAGTTATAAAACTTAACAACTTATAAATATTAATAGTTTACATAGCTTAAATGATATAACTTGCAAAATTAAAAAACTTATAAATTTTTTAACATATAAAACTTAAAAGTTAAATTTGTATAACTTATAAATTTATATAAACATATATAAAATTGTATAACCTTTATATTTATATAAGTTAAAACTGTACATATTATATAAGTTTTTAACTTTTAAGTTTTCATAAGTTAAAAAAGTTTATAAGTTAATAAGTTTTTAACTTTTACAAGTTACTAAGTTTTTAAGTTTTATAACTTAAAAGTTTATATGTTAAAAGTAATAAGTTTTTTAAATTTTATAAGTTTATAATTTTTATAACTTTTCAAACCCTAAAAACCCTAAACCCTAAAATTAAAAAAAATTAAAAACATTCTGGACCCGCCGGAAAAGTGTCCATTTTTGTAATATATATATATATTTAAAATTTTACGGCGATTTTCCACCAGAAAATTTGCCGGTCAAACCGCCAGAAACGGTTTGATCGGCCAAAAGTTTTTTTAAATTTTTTTTTGATCTCTAGCCGGTTGAAACCTCCGAAAACCGCCGGATTTCATTTTTTTTTAAAATTTTTTTAATCAAAACCTCCGATTTTTGAAACCTTCGGTTTAAAAACCTTTGATTTTAAAAACCTCCAGTTTTAACCGGTCCGAAAATCGACGGTTAGCCGATTTTCGGTTGAAAATGCCCATGTCTAATGGTGATCTAGTAGAAGAAGTATATATGGAACCACCTCCTGGTTTCTTCGGGAATTTTCAGAAAGGTGAAGTATGTCTATTAAAAAAGGCCTTATGTGGCCTCAAATAGTCTCCACAAGCCTGGTTCGGAAGATTCACACTGGCTATGAAAAAGTATGGATATAAGCAAAGCAATACTGTTCCTACATTATTCCTGAAGCGACGAGGGATGCTAATTACATGTCTCATAATCTATGTTTACGACATGGTCATAACAGGATATGATATTGAGGAGATTCAGAACCTTCGTCAACATCTAATCCGAGAATTTGAGATGAAGGATCTTGGAAGACTTAAGTATTTTGTTGGAATCGAAGTTCTGAGGTCACCGATAGGAATTTTCATTTCCCAAAGAAAGTATATACTTGACTTGTTGGCTGAAACTAGATTGATGGATTCTAAGCCTGCGATGGCAAATCATAGACTGAGTCTCGACGATAATGTTGTTCCTGCAGATAAGGAATGGTACCAACGACTTGTGGGAAAGTTGATTTATCTATCCCACACTCAGCCAGACATAGCATATTCAGTTGGAGTAATCAGTCAATTTATGCAAAGACCTCAAGAAGAGCACATGGAAGCAAAACAGAGAGTGGTGAGGTACTTGAAAAACACTGCTTGAAAGGGAATCTTTTTCTGGAAATATAGACATCTCAACATATGTGCATACACTAATGCAGATTAGGCAGGGAGTCAGATTGACAAAAGATCTACCTCCAGATATTCCACATTAGTCGTAAGTAATCTTGTGACATGGAGAAGAAAGAAGCAGAAAGTCGTAGCACTATCTAGTCCTGAGGCCAAGTTCAGAGGGATTACTCGTGGGTTGACTGAGATACTGTGGTTGAAAAAACTACTTACGAAGATCGGTTTCCCTGTACCCGATGCCATTATGTTAATGTGTGATAATAAAGCTGCAATGATTATCTCAATAAACCCAGTCCAACATGATCGGACCACATATTGAGATAAATAGACATTTTATAGAGGAAAAACTCAAAGAATGAACTTTTTTTTGGTAAGCCAAATTTTATAAATAAGGTAAAACGTATTTACAGAGAAAGAAAGATGCAAAATGAATATGTACATGCCAAAAGCAAAGCATAATTTGTCGTTGACGATGGGTCATTAATGGTAAAGTCAGTGATTGACGACTTGTTCATGGACTATATATCCTTCCCTTCTAGCATACCCTCCATTATAGCTAAGGGTAACAGGTGTATGGTTTCCCTAACGTCATGAATGCACAAGTATCTCCGCATTCAGTTCATTGCCATCACCCGCTCTTCACCAAGTCTGGATGTCATGAGTATCAACTTATCGATACCCTTTTTTTTATAGGAATATCGGTACATCGCTCGTTCCAGTTTAGTGAGCTATCTTGATAATGTATAGAGGATATAACCAGTAAGGCCAAGATATAATAGAACACTTACAAGACAACCAACCAACTTCAATCACCTTCTATTCTCATTGCCATTTTGTTCCTTCTCTTCGCACCTTGACTTAGTATGTTCTCTCTGCTCGGTTCCCCCTCATTGTATGTTGGTTCATCTCAAGATCATCTCAATCTCAATCGGCACCTAGATTGTAGGAGCGGGATCTTGTTTACATTATGGAACAGATCGCAAAATGCAATCCAAGGACAATGCTAGGACACGTGATTTTTTGTGTTATGATGGAGGAATACTTCTTCATTCCACAGAAATGTAGCACCAAGTAAGGAGTTATCAAGACAGCTTCTCTAGAATATTTGTTTGTTCTGCCTTCATCACTTCGTTGTAGAGGGAATGATGGTCCTCAATCTAGTGCTTTTACAAGGGATAAAGCACCGAGAGAAGAAGTTGCCAAGTCAGCTTCTATTGCAATCTTCTGTTCATGTTTGATTTTCCATCGTCACTTTATTCTTGTGGAACTGATGTATCTCAATCTACCAGGATTTTGGAGCAGATTCCACTGGAATGTGTTCTCTTCCTGGATTAATTTCCCAAAGTTATTGCACAGCATAGAAGCTCAGCAATTGTCATGAATTAATGGCGGGATAGATATTCCAGCAGCCATTGTAATCAATCATCACCACTGGTACTGGTCTATAGTAAGTATGATTTTACACCATCCAGGATCCACACAAGTTATTATGTGAATTCAGAGGTATGAGCTAGGAAAAATTCATTGTGCCCCCATCAGTATCACCTAACCTTCACCTTCTTAAAGATAGAAGACAGTTATATCAGATAAACAAGTGGTTTAGGGTGAGGGAGAGAGAGTTACTCTGGACAGCTTCTTTCCAAGACCTCCATGCCGTGAGGCATCTTAGCAAACCTGTTATATGTGCCATGTGTGATTCCTATATGGCTCATCAAAGAGAGTTAGTAAGTATGAATTCAGAATAACAGACACATGATCGGGTTTACTAGCCAATCAGATTGGGAAAGGGAAACAGAGGTGTCTTTCTTATGGATTTTATTCTTATCCAGAGAGATCTTTGAATAAGCAAAATTATTGAATGAACATTTACCTCCTGATTGTGAAAATGGGTTTGATTCCGTGTCCACCAGATCTTTTAGATTATAGTAATCCACACTACTTTCCACGCATCAATATTAACATATCTCGGTTTCATTGCCAGAATGTTTTGAAGGGAAGGCATGCCAAGAGCAGAGTAGACAGTGCCATTAATTTGAGGTTGATCATTAGGGAATAGCCATCTCTTTATGTCGTGCCACATACCTGATGTGATGGTGCATGAGCTGAATAGGTGAATCAGATCTTCCTGGCCAGATAAACATAGTGGACAGCTAATGTCTTGTGATTGCGGTATTATGTGCCTCTGTTGAAGGATGGCCTTAACAGGGATAACATTCTGGCAGATTCTCCAAGCAAGAATAATTTCTTTTGTTGCAGAGAATTTGTTCCACAGACTTACATGCTCCTGTACTGCCTCGGGTGAGTATACAGGTAGCTCCTGATCAGCTTGAGACCTGCTGCCTTTACCGTATAACTTTCATTTGTGTGTCCTTCATATCTGTAATGGTCCATTCCTGTGCTTTCAGGTTGTTGAGTCTGCAGGAGTTCGTTTAGTGCTATTAGTTATTCAAATTCTTGCCCTCTCAGCCCTCTTTTCCAGAGTAGGTTCCATGACCAGTTATTTGCTTCCCAAATACCAGCTTCCGGAATCCTTAAATCTTGATTCACAGACAATGTGAAAAGTCTTGGAAATATTATGTCCAATCTAGACTGTTGAATCCACGGATCCTTCCAGAATAAGGTGTTTTCCCCGTTCCCAAGTGTAATCCAGACTGCATCCCTAAACCATGGCTTAAAGAAGGAACTTTAAATAATAAAATAAATAAATTCAAAGTCCAACCTAAATTCATTATGAACCAAGGTATGCATTTAGTTATTCAACTCTAACTTATTCTTAATTAACTAAATTAATGCACATGAATGCGAACACGAGCTAGTTAGCTTCCTTTTTCTATATAACACCAAATTACATATTCACAATTCAATTTCACATTAAGAAAGTAAGTAAATATGGTGAGGATGTGAGTATTACATTTAATAGTCTTGATAAATAAAGAACAAACTAGTGTATTATATTTAATAGTCTTGATTCTTCAAGGGCTCTTTAGGATATTTCTCAATCAGTCTTGCCCCCAATCTTCACGAAACGATCCAAGGTATGAAAATTTGGTTAAAACGGTGACTCTGTCCCGACAGACACTCCGTTGTGTGCATACACGCAGGCCTAGCGCGTGCGCATGAGCATTGCACACCATGGTGTGTTTGTGCATGCGCCTAGTGTAAGATCTCTGAACGATACACTACATGTCATTATGCATCATACGTGCGGAAGTGTAAATATAAGTGTGTGTTAAGCATGCATAACAAAAATTTCAGAGATCTTTTGACCATGCATCTTTTCTAATTTAAACAACTTAGAGTTCAAGAGAGTTCAAAATGTTTGTACCTCTTGAAGAATCTCCAATCCTTGCAAGTAGGCTCCTTCCTTTGAAGTGTTCAAATATCCACCCTCTAGAGTAGTCCATACCACCACTTCCTTTGAGGCTTATACACCTAAATGTATAACTTTATATGTGAATAAAAGAGTGCTAGCTCTACACTTCAAGCCTTAGAAA